>CAUYSK010121953.1:0-36717 GCA_963575035.1 Avahi laniger
CAAACTAAAACAGCATGGTACTGGCACAAGAACAGAGACATAGACCAATGGAACAGGACTAAGAACTCAGATATAAAACCATCCTCATATAGCCATCTAATCTTTGACAAAGCAGACAAAAACAAACACTGGGGAAAAGAACCCTTATTCAATAAGCGGTGCTGGGAAAATTGGATAGCCACGTGAAGAAGACTGGAATAGGATCTGCATCTCTTACTTCTCACAAAAATCAACTCACAGCAGATAACAGACTTAAACCTAAAGCATGAAACTATAAGAATTCTAGAAAAAAATGTTGGAAAAACTCTTACAGACATTGGCCTAGGCAAAGAATTTATGAAGAAGACCCCAAAGGCAATCACAGCAACAACAAAAATAAATAAATGGGACCTGATCAAATTAAAAAGCTTCTGCACAGCCAAGGAAACTATCACAAGAGCAAACAGCCTACAGAATGGGAGAAAATATTTGCATGCTACACATCCGATAAAAAGCTGATAACTAGAATCTACATAGAACTCAGGAATATCGGCAAGAAAAAAATCAGACAACCCCACTAAAAAGTGAGCAAAGGACATGAACAGAAACTTTTCAAAAGAAGACAGACTAATGGCCAACAAACATGAAAAAATTCTCACCATCTCTAATCATCATGGAAAGGCAAGTTAAAACCACAATGAGATATCACTTAACTCCAGTGAGAGTGGCTTTTATCAAAAAGTCCCCAAACAATATCATTTTATATTCTTACCTGTAACAAAAGAGAGTTCCATGTCTCTGTCAACACTTCGTAGTGTTAGTCTTTTAAATTTTAGTCATTATAGTAGTTGATTAATGGTGTCAATTTGATTTTAATTTCCAAGAAGAATGTAAATGTTATCTCTTCATATGTATATTGGTCACTTTTATATCTTCTGTTGGAAAGTGTCTGTTTAAGTCTTTTGCCCATTTAAAAAAATGAAATATTTCTCTATTATTGAATTTTAAGAGTTCTTTATCTGTCATGGACACAAGTCCTTTGACATATATATATATATATATATACACCTACATATACATGTACATACATATAGACATATATACATATAGACATAAATAAATATATATAGCTAAATTTGCTTATTTCTAGTAGATTTCTTATAGATTTCTTATAGATTTCTTAAGACTTTATATTACTAAACCAAAAAGGAAAAAATCTATACATTTTTTCTTGTCCTATTGCACTGCCTAGGACCTCTAGTACATGGCTGAATAAAAGCAGAAAAAATGTTCATCATCTTCCCCTTGTTCCAGATATTAGGGGAAACGCATTAATTCTATTAGCGTTAAGTATTATTTTAGCTGTAGAACTTTTGTAAATGTAAATTATATTCAGCAAGTTATTTCTATTCCTAGTTTGCTGAATGGTTTTGTTTTGTTTTTCTTTCTTTTGAAAAAATTGGCTGTTGAATTTTATCAAATACTTTTTCTGTAATGATATAATGATTATCTAGAATTTTCTCCCTTCTTCTTTAATATAACCAAATTCAAATGTTGAATCAAATTTGAATTCCTATATGGTGATAATGTTTTGTCATTTTTATATATTGATGGATTTAATTTGCTAAAATTTTAAGTACATTTGCATATATATTTGTGAGGTTTGGTTGCATGAAAGAATCAGAGTTGGGATAGTGGAAGAGAACAGTGGTATAAACAAAATAGAATTTTAGATCTCTTTCAAATACATACCTGGGTAGGTGGTCTAAAGCTGGAATGATGTTCCTCGGTATCAGGAACTCATGCTCCTTATTTCTTATCATCTAATCAAGTATGGTCCCAGTGGTTCAAATGGTAGCATCTGCAGTCTAGGTAGTTGGGCTGGAGAAAGACAAGAGAAAGAAAAGGCTAACACTTCACACATTCTGTCTTATGAGGGAGCTTCCCAGAGGAAGCTTTTTTTTTTTTTTGCTTAGATTTCACTGGCTAAAACTTATTCACCTGGCCCATACCTAACTGCAAAGGAGCTTGGGAGATGCAGTAAGCATGTACTTTGTAGTCCTTCCCAGCCAGCAATCAATGCTCTATATTCCAGTGATTCATTATTATAATAACTCATCTATTCTATTTTTTTCCTCCTAATTCTGCTTCCACTATTTCTGCCATGGCTGAATAACCTCTCTCCACTCTGCCTGCTGAATACACCTGTTGTCTATTGCCTCTTGATTTGTTTGCTGCCTTCCCTCTCTGTAGGTCTCTGTCAATCTTTCTGCCCATATCTCTCTTTATATGCCTTAGATTGAAACTCTTTAAGAAAGTGGATTTTGATTATTTTACATAATTACCAACACAGTGGAGAGTGCCCCTCCTGGGCGAGTTCATATCCCGGTATCCTGGCCAACCTCGAGAAAGCTGCTTGCAGTTTGGCGTTCAAATTTTTTCAGGGAATAAAAACTGTTTTTATATTCCACTTGTATTACAAAGGATGTATTAAGAAGGATGGGTAGTATGGGTTTTGTTTACTTTTGTAGACCACAGGTAATCTTCCTAATAGTTTTAGCATAGAAAATTGAAAAGAAAAAGACACTAATTTCAGCCTGTGAAAAATCACTAGCCAGATGTTGTAAAAAGAACTACTAATGAAAGGTCTCCCTGGAGATTTTAAAAGTTTCTTTATATTCAACCTAATGCTCTTAAAAAGAATATCGCATTTCATTGACATACAAGGCATTCAAGTTAAATTAAAAGTTTTGGAAAACACCCTTCTCTGAATTGAAGTCTAAGGGACTGGTTTTGAAGTTTACCTATTTTCCTAGGAGGACTTTTACTTTTCACTGCCATAAACTGAGTAATTTTTCCCAATTTGACTTGATGCCATTCAACCTTGTTAATTAGACCCCTAGCTGGATGTTCAGTTCATGTGAAGCTGAGTCAACAGTCCCACTTTAAATCTTCTAGGGCACCATGAAGCAAGGAGTTAAACTAGATGTGAATTTAAAAGACAAAATAAATGTTCTTTTTGTTCAAAATCAAGAGGAGGGGAGTAAGACAGAGTAATTAAAGATGTTGATTCGTAGGCTTTACAAAAATTAGTTTTCAGCTGTTTTCTATATACTAGATTTAAGAAATAATTTATGGGTAAAATCTGGAGGAAACCAAATATAAAAGAAGTAATATATTCCATTCGTTTTAAATAGTTACAACCTTATCTCCGCAAGTAGCTCAACATTTTCTTTTTCCCTTTTTTTCTCAAACCAATTAATTTACAGTTATAGTTTTCATTCTAAACTACTGCCTGCAAAAACTCACTTCCTGGTTATTCATAGCAAAATTATTTCTCTCCCCACCCCCATCTGATTCTGATGTGATGAGGTAACTTTGAACAGTTGTGTGCATAACTCATTTTCCTCACTGCTGGGAAAACATGAGTTGCTTGGGGGAAAGGGGAAATGTTTTTTTTAAAAAAAAACAAAAACTCAACACTCAGTCTTGCTGCAAGTTCATATGTTAATGGAAATGGAAAAAATTTTAAATATTTTTCTTCTTTACTTCAGCTTCGTTTCACAGAAAAAGGGGATATTCACCTAATTGCAATAGTAAATATCACTTTAGAATGCTGCTTTATTCATATAGGAATTTGGGAGGAAAAAAATGTTGGAAATACCATAAAGATTCAGGAAATGACAAAGGTAGTAATGCTACAGAAAGCAGAGAACTTGAAGCTGAAATTTAAAAAACAGCCACTTTTGTGAGAAAATCTAGCAGTGAATAAAGAATTGCTTGGGTGGCTTTTACATATGCGCTGGCAGATTCTGCTCACGTGTTGAAAAAAAATCTTTTCTGGTTTCCGTATTGTTTTTCCTGGACCTTCAAATGAGTCATAGATAAAAATGACAGTAATTAGGATATTCAATGGGAATTACCTGAGCTGACAACTCCCACAGAGAAGGTGGTAAATGCCAGGGCAGAAGCCAGAAAGTTACATTGGCCTATGCACAGTAAATTGAGACCTTTGGGCCAGGCCTCTGCTGATCGCCTGGAGAGAAAAATGACTATAAGAACTCGGGAAAGTCTTCTGCACGTTGAAGTTTGTATTCGTTTCTGCGAACACTTATCTTCCTGTCTGTGAACCATTATCCCTCCCGAACTCTCTTACCTCACATTCTGTCCCCGTCATTCGCATGCTTGTTGAGTTTACTTTGACTTTTCTTCCCACTTCCCTGAGTATTCTCCTAGACTTTTTATATTAATATATCTCATCGTCTTGGGTCTTCCATCTTCCCTCTGTTCTTTGTGCTCTATGAATCTTTCAATGCTTACAAGTCAGAGGAGGGAAAAGAGTGTCCTTGGACCTACCACGTAATCTAGTCCGGGGTCGCTCATCTCTTCGGCCCAAATGACTTGAGCTGTGTCCCCCCTAACATCGGCGGAGTGTCTTCAAAGAATTAACAGACCTACCAAATCAGCAAGTATGAGCCCAGACAGCTGTGTCTGAGAACTCCCACTTATTCATAAATTAAAAAAAAAAAAAGATTGAAAGAGAGATTTTTTTAAAAAAATGTATACATCAGAGAGGATCCAAAGAAAGTTAACTGTTGTTTGGTTATCTTCTTTTTAGGAAAAGTAGAAAGATACACTACCAAGGTCAGTTAGGCTAAGGGAACAAAAACTCCTCATCTAAACCCAGTAATGAGCAACACCACATACACACATATCCCCCAAAAAACAAGTAGCGGGCTCTTCATAGGGTAGTATAGTCTTATGTTATAGAAATATAGCTATCTTTTTTCACAATAAATTTTAAGTTTATAGCACTTCGCAATTCCAAATGTTCAAACTTTGTTTTAGGATGTTATATGATAATCAACTTCATAAAAAATATTTACAACTCTAATACTGTGGGCCATTATGTTAGTTTATTGTAACAGTGTTACAATACATACAGTAGTCTCCCATTATCCCTGGGGGATATGTTCCAAGATCCCCAGTGGATGCCTGAAACCTCAGATACTATAGAACCTGACTGCCGTCCATCGGAACACATTTCTGCTTATGTCCTCCACCCACCAATTTAATGCCTTTTCCATCTTAACTGAGCCCTTATCACACACTGTGGCCATTACTTTTGGGAGTTTGAGATGTGACAGCAAAACTAGCATGAATTTCTTTTTCCTTCTTCACAATTTCATGGAGAGAAGATTCCTTCTTGCTGTAGATTTTAGCAACCTCAGCATACAAATTTTTTTCTTTCCTTATTAAGTTGAGAACTTTCACTTTTTCACTTAAAGGAAGTACTTGACAGCTTCTCTTTGGCATATCCAAATGGCCGGCATCACTGCTCTCGCACTTGGGGCTGTTACAAGGTCAAATAAGTGTGACTTTAACACAAGCACTGTGATACTGCAACAGTCGATCCGATACTTAGACAGCTACCAAGTGACTCACGACACTGGTGGCTTTGACAGCTTCATAGGATTATACCATCCTATGAAGATTCTGCTAGCTGTTTTTGTGTTGTTGTTATCGATTACGAGTTTAGATGAGGAGTAGTTGCTCCCTTACACAAAGGGAGGATTCATGTCTTGGGAAGGACAGAGCAGGACAGCGAGAGATTTCATCACATCACTCAGAAAGGAGCGCAATTTAAAACTTAGGAACTGTTTATTTCTGGAACTTTCCATTTAATATTTTCAGACCGCAATTGATCATGGGTAACTGAAACCGCTGAAAGTGAAATCACAGATAAGGGAGAGACTACCCTATTTATTTATGTTGACTATTGCTTACCTCCTGTTGAAGAAGATTTTCCACAGCCTTGTCCCCCTCCTAGAACCATCTACCTCTATAGTTTATTTTGCCCAGGAATAACACAGTAATTATAGCCAGAGATGCTAAAATAAAAATATGTCTAGCCAAAATATCCTCAAGTTTCTTTTTTGTTTTTTCTTAACAAAACATTGTCACCACTTCTGCCAAGGAGTTTGTGAAGAAAAGATGGCGGAAGAGGGTGAAAAATGAGCACGCAGGGCTTCCGACACAGCCTCAGTGTAGAGAACTTTTTTTTTCACATTTTCAGTATAAACATTCTCTAGTAGCCTTGGTGGTCAGGATTGTTCATGCTGTGGGTATGAACTACATGTAAACAAATAAAGGTTATGAGGAAAACAGAATCAGAACTTTGACAATGTCAGATTCCCTCCTATAGAGACCATGGCTCCAGTCGTGTTTCAAAAACCACTGCTGTGCCACAAGATGCAATTAAATATTCTGTGAGGGGGAAAAAAAAAGCATCCCATGATCAAAAGGTCCTGGAGATACTGGGTTAAAGAGATCCCTTTATTGTAGAGCTACCTCGTGCCCTTAATATATAATTCCATTTGGAATCACAAAAAGGTTGATAAAAATGCATTTTTTCCAAACTAATTGGATTATAAAATTCTTCGATCACAGAAAATATATTAACATTGCCCAAACACAGTTGTCTCAAAGAACAGTTTGGAAAATACTGCATTTGAAGTTTAATAGTCAGTCGTTGATATCAATGTCTTTACTGAACACAATGCCCATTCATCAAAATGAACATATAAAACCGAATTTAACTATCACTTTCCTAAAAGTATAATCAAAAATGCAAACAACAGATTTATTATTGTGTATCTGCATTCTGCAACATATGAGCATCAGTTAAAGTTCCTATCAATTTTAGAAATTTATATTGTAATTTAGAGGAAATTTTGCCTTTATTTCTTCCTGTGTGTTTGTTTTTTGATAACCAAATCTAGTATAAATAATTAATTCATTAAATATAAAGCATTTGCATCTTAATCCTTTCATCTCTCTCTCCTAATGCTTACAAAATATTTTAGAGATTTTTCTGTTTTGTTAAAAATGAATAAGTAGAGCAGTCCTAAAGGGAAAGATTGTTTTGTGACCAAATGTTTATTAAGAAGCCACTCAGACTGTTGTCTATATCATTTTTTAAATTGGAGATTGAAAAGTCATCCATGAGTGACAAGGATCTTCTTTCTCGTTGTAGATTGCTAGGATCGCTCCTGAGTTTTTCCTACTTTATTGGCCTCCAATCTAAAATCTTTGAATCTCTTTCAAATGTAGAGCTTCTTACAAGCACTGAAATTGCTGAAGCAGCTTATTCTTACACAATAAAGCCTACATATAACATGTGTCTTTCTATAACCCTCATGCTAATCCAAAATAAATAGAAATCATACATGAACTGAAATCTGACCTGCTCCTTGAAGCACAGCTCAATGGGAAAGCAGGGTTTTAAGACATTTATATTTAAAAGAAAAAAAATAATTCCTTTACCTTGAAAACCATAGATAATTTTAGAAGTTGTGGACACAGGTAAATTTTGTCCAAAGAAAAAAATTTTTACATATCTTAACGTAAGTATTAAAAATATTTTTAATTCAATAATCATGTGCTAATATCTGCAACTTTCTTTAAGGCTAAATAAATGAGGAAGCCATCTTGTTTTCCACATCACTGGCTCTAGCATGCTATAGAAGATCACCATGACAACAGGCTCGGGTTTGCCTGGTGTGAAGACAACAGTGTAGGCCTCATTTCCTAAATGCATGTTTCTACTAAAGTTGAATCACCAATTAAAAGACTCTTTTCTGTCCTTGGGGGCCTCAGAGATGCAAATGGTGTTGGAAAAGCTGGCTGGTCAGCTGCTACACCTAGTAACTACTCATGATTATCTAAAAACAAAATGATTTTTGTTTAAGTTTTTTAAAAAAATACTAGGTATTTCTGAGCTGAGAGTTAATACCCAAAATCAGAAGACTTGCTGGAAATTGTGAACTACTGTCCTTGTTATAACTTGTGATTAGTCTTTAAATCCTTAAAAAAAAATGACTATTCAGAATGTGTTTTTAAGTGTCTTATTACCACATTATGAGATACACAATAATGTATTGTTAACTCTTCATGTCACCCAGTATGTGAATATTAAACAGAATGTAGTAATAAAAATTTACATAGATTCTCAAAAAATAAAAATGTGTGATGATTACACAAAAGTAAAATTTAAATATTAATCTAAATATATTCCTACAGAATGTCTTTATGATTTAAAGCAAGAAAGTATAAGGCAAAAAAATTTTTAAAGATCCAAATTCACAAACGAGAGTTTTCTTGACATCTCAAAATACAAATGTCATTAATGCGTTTTGATTTTAAGAAAAGAATTGTATGTTTACTTTAGAGAACAAAGTAAGAAACTCAAAATTTTAACACAAGTATTTTTGAATAAATATAGCAATTTTTAAAATATAGATCAGTATTATTCTTTGTATACAATGATAAATAATTAATGTTTGCAATCTACTTCCCTAATGTATACTACTCTATAAATTTCCCCTTTCTGTATCAACTTGATAAATACATATTCCAGTTTTGACATTTTACCATCGTTATATACAAATGCAATACTAAAAATATCCAAATTATGTTGCTCAATATATTTATATTAAGAAAGTGGAGATATGAGAAGTTCAACAAAATTAATTTTCAAGTGAAATTACACATTTCCACTAATAAGCATATAATAAAGACATACGTTATTAAATGGTGCTATTTAGGAATTATGTGCACAAAATTAACAATACACACTAGCCAATTTTCTGTAATGTGTGTTTGCATATTTAACTGTTTCTTTGTATAGCTAATTAAATGTTTGTTGCAAAGTCTCATGGGAAGTTCATTTGCATATACCTTTTTATAATGGCTAAACACATTCTCACTAAGTATTGCCTGATGAATAGAAATTTCACAAATGCCTGCCATGGACACAACAACAAACTATGGACACATATCATTATTACTATAGTTCATCAGCGCAGCTCTCCATGGTTCTCTCTGCATAATTGAACTCATTCAAAAATCACACATTTGCTTATGAGTTGTAAACAGTGTAGCATTGCATTTTAATTTTAATAATTAATAAAAGTTTAATTAAAATAAAATTTGGTTCAGCTTGTTACTTACTTAAATGTAATTTGATGTGAATTCATGTGAAAGTTTGATTTTAGGGAAAATATCAGAGATCAGGAAATAAATTGTCAAATTTAGATATGAACTGAAAGAAACAAGAACAAGCTAAATAGTAACACCGTATCTTCTTCACTGAGTTACACTGAGAACTATATGAGATCATCCATGCCAATAAAATGCTCATGGACAGTAGGTTTACAGTAAGCACTAGCTTCGTTCTAGCTTTTTCTCTATAATGAAACAACTTAGAGTGACCTAAAAAGAGCAGTAGATAACTTAGGAAATTATTTATCCCAAGAGCCTCACATTGGTGTACATATGAACAAAGGTTGTTTAGTTTTGGTGTAGCCTTTGTTTTGCAGCCATGCAACATTACAGAAGCAGAAGCCCTTATGCCTTCCTCTACTTCCTGTAGGTGATTGGTGGGCTGATTAATAAGCCTTAACATATCAATTAATTGTTTTTGCAATCTAAATATCATTTTGCTATTTCTTTTACATATTTCTAACTTCTTTAAATATGTCCTCATGGATGTTCTTAACTTCTCCCAATTTAGCATCATCTATAAGTTTAATTAAGTGCTTTTGTCATCTTTCCTTATACATGATTAAAAAGTGTGCTAAATTAAATCATGACAAACTTCCTCGTAGACTCCACACTGATGTCATGCAAAGCATTTTACTTTACAAAACACCAAAATCACCAATGATGTTTAAAAAAAATGCAGGAGTTATGTAGATATTCCATTTCTGTCAATGGGAAGAGAACCCTGAGTGTTTCTTGCTAGGAGTTTACTAAAATCGATAATGGTTATGGTAGCCATAATTTTGATATATGAATAAATTTTCTTAAATCAACTGGACTAAAATGATTGTAGACACCTATATCAACAGTTTTATATACATATGTGTAAAATTATTTTGTATGTGCATATGGGAATCAATGTATGTTTCAATGCCAAATGTCAGTGAAGATTTGCTCAGAGTGATCTAACGACTCTGAAAGATAAAATCAGGGGAAAGAAATTAAAGACTTCTATGTATTATTGTTTCAGTGTTTTACATGAGCAAGGCATCTTACTTTTGTATTTAAAAATAGCTAAGTTTATTTGTATGTATCATAGAATGTACCCACATGCTCTGCTCTCACCTTCTCAATGGATGTCCCCCAAATGTGGCACTTAGAATTGGGTAACATGAAATCACTGAAAGAAGGAAGTCACTTGTAGAAATGCAGGTAAATTATCATTTTAAAGTATCAAATTTAGTTCGTCTAGTTTATCAACAAAGATACCTTGAGAACATGTCACATGCAAGACCCTTTGTTAGGCAATGAGTGGAATGCAGAGTTTATTCCTCAGGAGGCAGAATGGCTTAGTAGTTAAGATGAAATGCTATTCTTAGAACAATTACTAGCTCTCTAGCATTAAAACAAATTATTTAACTCCTCTGAACATCAGTTTCCTCAAGTTACAAATGGGAATCATAATAATACCTATCTCACAGGATTGTTGTGAGAATTATATCAGGTAATTTTTGCAATTTTTTGTAAAGCACTTAGAACAGACCCTGACACTTAGGAAGAACACTATAAACATAATATTTTATTTTAATAAATGAATTTAATACAAAGTTATTGAGAGATGGTCCCAGCTGTCTTAAATCATTTGGAACAAGGAAAGTTATAAGCAAACCAATAAACATAAAAGATTATAAATAAGTACATAAGTAAATAAATCAGAGCAGCTGAATGAATTGTAGTAAATGGTCTCTTGATGCAGTTTATGTTCTAATTAAATGAGGAAACAAACCACGTAAGTTGTATGATACAATGTACTGCATTACAATGATCCTTTGAATAAAGCTACGTAGACACAGAAACAAGTGATCAGTTCTAGAAAGGCAGAGAAAGTTCCAGAAAGCATGTGACACTCTTACTAAAGTCTAAGATTAAATTATAAGGCACAGGCCTTGAAAAGCATGTTCACTCAGGCCTTTCATGCATACTTTTTCTCATGTTTGTAGATTTAAGTCCAAATTGACTATCTTTGAAATAAAATATTCCGTACAGTCTGGCCTCCAATTATCTTTCCAGTTTCATGTTTTTCACTCCACCTTTACACCCATTAGAAGAATTTCTTCCTATATCTCCAAAATCCGTCATCCAGTAGTAAGGATACATGTTTTTCAGAAGCCAGAAGTTTTCAGATTTCAGAAAGGTAATTTAGTGCACAACTTTGGATTATTTATCAGAAGTCTGGGGTATCATCATGTCAAACACATCAATACAGTTGGAAAGAAACATAAAATTATTCATCTCACGTAAGTTCAGGTGAGGTTTTCCTGACAACAGAGATCAAGTTGAATCAGGATTAACACCAAATGAGTTAAGAAAAAGACTTTTAGCTTCTGGAACTTTTTGGATTTTGGCCATGCTCTTTCTTCCTTTGTAAATCTATTTCCTTTGTTACTAATGCCCCTGCCCCTTCCAAACAATTCATCTTTCAGGAACCCACTTAAATTTTATTGTCTTAATAAAGATAATCTATGACAACCATGGTACTTTTCTGGGACTCATTAATACTTTATTAATCTCTTATTGTTTTGATGACATTGCATACATGTTTACATATGTGTCACTACCTCTTAACTATAAGGTTTTAAGGGTAGGAATTATATATTACTCTTCTTAATACCCTCTTTTTTATAATATAATATCTGGCATATGGTAGATACTCATAATCAGTAGTAGAACAGAGTTAACTTACAACCATTTAGAAACATAAGAGAAATACACAAGTATGTGCAGGAAAGTTTAAACTTTCCCTCTGGAAGTTAGGTAATTGACTCTGTTGGAATAAACTGACAATAAACAGATTAACCGGAGAAAAGGCATGTAAATTTATTAATGTATACATGTGATGGGGGCCACACAAAATATGAGACTGAAGGAAGGGCCAGATTTTTAAAGTTTAAATAGCCCCTTCATAGAGGAGTGGGAAGTTGAGAATGTAGGCTATTTAAGCGAAGATTAAATAATTTTCAGGGAAAATGAATGGGCCCCAAGAAGCGACAGTAGCCTGGGACAAAGTTCCTCTGGGCTCAGGGGAGGTGGTAACAAGTTATGGGAAGGTGAGGGACAGAACTACTCTGCCAACAAAGGTTGTCACCTCATGCAGATAAAGCTTCTAAGGTTACAAAAAGTTGTTTCACAGTAGCGTCCAGAAGAATAGGCCATAGCCTGTCTGGGTGTGGTGATAATTTTAATTTCCTCTCTGGTGATTAATCTTCCCTGGTTCTTTGATGAGATTCCTAGAGAGGGAGTTAAAGACAACTGCATTCCTTTGGGAAGAACATTCCTCAGTCAGATTAAGGGAAGTTCAGGGAGAACTTTTCTCTGCACTTCGGAAGGAAAGTAAGGGGACAGGACAGTCAGAGAGAGACCTTGGTTCTGAGGCTTATTTCTGAGGCCCTTCCAGCTCCTTTGTTCAAATCACTCAGGATGCCAAAAAGCCATATCAGGGAGTTATTGTTTTCTGAGCCCCAAGAGATGCAAAAATCCATGATCAAGCTTTGAGTGGTAGAAGTTACATGAGTGGTTCAGACTAAAGGTCATAGGAAAACAACCAGAAAAAGTTTCTCTTCTGCATAAATAGATTAAGGAGAGTATTTAAAAGATAGTAGTTGAAGAAATATGCTTATAAAAGGTAATCTAGACTTAAAGAGCATACTAAGAAAGTGGTCCAGATGAGTTAGAGAAAATTCATGCATGTCGGGGACAAGTAGGAGATAAAGCCGCAAAGAAACGATGCTGCCAAATAGAAGGGAATTTGGACCTCTCTGGTAACACAGTCTGTTCTCATTCATCAGACACCAGTATTTTTATGCTTCTGTACTGGACAGGGGAAAAACTAGCAGAGTGAAATTGAGCAATAAATCTTTCCATGCTGATATGTTATGTTTCGGTAGGAAAACAATTTATACTGACTAATAAGCAAAACAATTTTTAGGTGGATGGTTGATGAAGGAAATCATTGCTCATTCCTGCACACTGAACCATGAAAAACAAGTACAGGTAAGTTGATTTGACTGTAAGGCTGTAAAATCAATGAAAAAAAGGTTAATAGTTTTCTAAAGAAAAAAGAGATAATTGATGGATGGATTCTAAAAATGCTTTTAGTACCTTATTCCAATCCGAGAGGAAAAAATACCCTTGCTAATTTGGTAAAAATGAGTAAAAGTGTATAGAATTTCCAAATAAAAGGGGAGAGAAAATACATAATTTTAGAGATTTTTCGTTGGCTTACCCTGGTTACGGAATTTTTTTGTAAAGGAAAGTGCACAGTGTTTTGTGGGAACAAACTAATTATTAAAACTGATGATATGTATTTTAGCCCTTTTTTCCCCAGAATGTGTTATCTCTAATGTTAATGATTTTCTATTACTAACTCAGGATCAGTAGAAATTTATATTTCAAGAATGATAGACTAAGAGCAGGTCTGAACACATCTGTAATGTGATTTTGATGAGTCCATCACAGAAATCTCACTCCAACATCAGCCTTTGGTTTATTATAGAGACTGAATATTGACCATGAGAAAACATTCCATTGAGTCTTGCAGGGTGTCCAGCTACTGGGTTTTCCTATTCAAACGCAATCTTCTCCAAAAGATAGTCCTTTAAATCTGTATCAGCTGCTATAGTTAGTACCCACTCACTCATAGCCAGTTGTCAAGATCAAAGTAGGGAGAGTGTAGGCACCCCATCTAGAGGTAAACACAAGGTAATAAGAGGAGTGCCCTATGAAGATGGTTGGGAGAGAGACAGACTTCACTGCTGAAACTTCACTGTGTTCAATGACTTTGTGCACATATGAAAATGCATCCCTCAAATGCCAGCCCCTTTTCTCTTGCAGAAACTGGTTTCACAGCAGAGTTGACCTCCAGTTAATCATAAAATGGCATAAACCAACAGGAGCCTGGATCTCTCAACCATGCCTGTTAATTCAAGAGTTATCCTGAGTGACCCTGTTGACTCTTTGAATGGCTCCCTTTTAGAATCCACTTCAGATTCCTAGGCAACACGTGGAGAGATTGTATTGTGGAGCCACTTAGCAAAAACCACATATCACATTTACACACACACACACAAAATTTAGCTAGAACAGCAATAAACATCTATAAGCAAATGTTTAAACTAAATCAGTGGAGGTGGTCCCTTTCTTAGGTAAATGCCCACAGTGCAAAGCTTCTTAGACGTAACACTGATTGGTTAAAGATCTAGTAAACTCTTAGCCCCATCCATGTTAGCATCAAGTTTATTATAATTTAATTATATATGTTCAGTTTCTATTTAATTCATATTGCTATATCTGCCCCAAATCTTTTTTGAAACAAAGAGGAATAAAAATATTATAAAGAAATATTGCTGTACAAAATTTAACTGAAGGTACACTCAGAAAAACGAGATCCATGTATTAAAGTAATAGGCTGGCAGACCTCTTCAATCACTTTCTTATAAAATTGGTTAAAAGCCTTGAAATTTTTCCACAAAATTTACGCAATGTTAAGAGCAAATGTGTTCTCATGCCCTTCCATATCACAAATTGAGATTTTTGTTATATTTTTTTCTGCATATATCTAGCACAATGTTTTTCTCAGCATGCAGTCTGAATAATTTTATGAAGATTACATGGTTTAAAGCAATAAAATAGATTTTGTGGATCTTAGAGATATGTATGTTTTTCCCTCTCACACCCTTCCCTGCACAAAAAGACACACACACACACACATATACACACATACTCCTGCAAACACATATAATTCTGTTTACTCATTTGCACTCTAACCAAATCCCAAATAGAGTAAATGGTGACATATAAAAATGCATAAATATACCATCTGCTACAATAAAATAATGAACAAAAATAAATGCTAAAGGGGAAAACTAGAGCATAGATGTATGTACACAGGAAATTCTACCTCGAGAACACTGCTGTGACTGGGCCAAGTTCTAGTTCATCATTTCCTAACAGCCTAAGCAGAGACAATATGATGGATTACAGAGCTATCATTTTCTATGAAAGGAAAGCACACCAGTTCATCAACAGAGACAGACTTCCTTATCCCTGAGTCTGAAGATGAATTTGTCAAAACGATCTTTATATAAGGGACAGTGAGCTCCATAATGTCCCCCATAGCAATTTTACAAGCAATATAGATATGTTCCACATGGCTATTCCTTATATTGCTCTGACACTGAAGCCAATTGCACATTAAAAGTTGTAGTTCTATAAAGGCTGTATTGGAAGTGAAGTTGGAGAATGAAGAGAGAAAGGAGAAGCTGGCAGAAAGAAAAAGCATAAATATGTGTGTTTTTGCAACATGGCTTAATACAAGATTAGGCTTAACATGATATTGAAGACTGAATAGTAAATACTTTCTTAGCATATATTGCTCGAATATCAATGTCTCCCCTGAGCTTCTAATGGAAGTTATTTGGCAGATCATTTAGGTATACTAGGTGGTTAGTCATGCTACCAGACACACAGATAACAAAGATGGGATATTATTACGACAATTGAATAAATCATTATATGTTTGCCATAATAAATAGTCAAATCACATACACATGAAGTGTTCTGTAGACATGACAAAAGTGGTCCATTTTTTTGTTTGTTTTGTTTTGTTTTGTTTTGTGTTTCTCCAGAAAAATAGATCTATGTTTTGAATAAGTGCTTGGTAGAGGTGTCAAAGTTCTGCCCCATAAAGCAGAGCACACTAACGTGTGTGTAACCTCTGTGGACACTTAAACACTTCCTTTACTGATGTGTTTAACTGGCTTCATGGAGATTTTTTTAAAACATTAAAATTGTAGTTCAAAGCTCTATGATTTGCCTAGAAGAGAGACACATGTTAGATATGCAACCTGTAAAAGTGAGTTTGTTGACTTTAAAGGAGGAGATAAAAGGAACTTATAAAAGAAACCATTAGCTTGAGATCTGAAACTCTCCTTCAGAACACTAAATGTAATGGGATGTTACGAAAGCTTTTTGGTTAGACCTGGGTTTGAATCTCATCTCATCCAACGTTGGACGAGTGAGCTTGGACAAGTGCCTTAATCTTTGTTGGCTTCAGTCTCCTCACCTGTAAAATGGTGGTAATACGCCCCTTGGAGGTTGTCTGGAGGATGAGAGGTCATTGAGTGGGTGCACTGTGCCTGAAACAGTGTGCAAAATAGTCATTCAATCAATAATCCGTAGCTATTAAGCATTTTGATTATTACAATTCCAGCTTCTGAAATAAATCCTCTTTTCTTTTCAAAGAAGTAGAGGATCCAGTTCATCCCACATACTGTTCATTAAGGATTTGTGGTCTCTGAATGCCAAAAACTATATAAAAAAAAATATATATATGCAAATAATAGGAAAAACTCAATAGGTTGGGTTGCAAACATATCTCTTGCTTTGGTTAATATGTGAACCATATGAATCATGGGTTTTATTCTGTTCACGGTTACCTATACAGGATCTATATTTTTTTTTCAGATATATGTGGATAAGGAGATTTCATGAAGACTGTCTAGAGAAATGTACTGAAGGAAAAAAAATTGATCCAGGAGCAGCTGCAATAGACACAATCCATTGATTTTTCTATGGCAAGGGTCCCCAACCTCTAGTGAGTTGTATAATTATTTAATTATATATTGCAATGTAATAATAAGAAAAATAAAGTGCACAATAAATGTAATGCACTTGAATCATCCCGAAACCATTCCTCACCCTCCAGCTTCTGTCTGCGGGAAATTGTCTTCCATGAAAACTGTCCCTGGTGCCAAAAAGTTTGGGGACTACTGTTCTATGGCACTGAATTGCCAATAAGTTAACAGACTTGATACCATTAGCTCACTTTTTACCATTGACATCAAAATGTAAAGGAACATCACAGAAACCTGAAGATATCCTAGAAGAATAGCACTTTGCAGTGAGTTTATCATGAAGTTTTGCTAATTTTGAATGAGTGTGTATACGTTTTAATATGGATAAGTAATGCCTTTATCTCTTGCTCTCTTTCTGATAATTGTATGAATGGGGAATGTATAATTCTGCAAATCAACTGTTACTTTCTTTTTATCTTGTTTGTTCTCTACAAGAAGGGGACAGTCTTAACTCTCACATGTGTGTATCTTCTTTCGCGTAAAGGCTTTGTGATATCACAGAAAGAATGCGGATTTTTGAATTAGACCAACCTGTATGTTAACTCTGGTTTCTCCTATCTAGTTCCTAGTTGAGGAATCTTGAAAATACACACACACACACACACACACACACACACACACACACCCCTCTAAACCTTGGTTTCTTCATATGAAAATAGGGTTGACAACAACTGTCTCCTCCTTTAAAGTCAACTTTTCTGTTTTAATGGAAGTCAAAGGACCTTTTCTTCTCCTCTACATGAATGTACCACTGCACAGGGATGGACATTCCCAGAGTATGAATGAAAGCACAAACAAACTTTGATGCCATCTTTTTCCTCCAACATAGAGTGAAAAGGAAAGGGAAGGAATTCCAGTCAACAAGGAATGTTAAGGGTCCCACATCTTTACCGCGTCAGGCAGGAATGGGGCACACCAACAGCGGAGGATGACTGCGGTGTTATCTTGACAGCCACTTACCCTTAGAAACCCTGCTCTTTTCTCACAAGATGGAAAAATAACAGAACTATCAGGGGCTCCTCAGAGCGACGTGAGTAGTGTGCCAGGCCACAGTCATGTCCTGTGGTCCAGAATGTCCCAAAGAAAGGCCATAAGTAACCCCCAGTCATATAGGTCCAATGGGACGGGGAGGAGTGTGGCTCTTCTTGGGCTGGGAGAGATAGTGAGGTGGGTGTGGAACAACCTACGCACATCTAGATGTTAGGAAATATTTAGGGTTCGAGTTTTTCAAGGATGGCCAGGATGACAGGTCCACCCCAGCCAAACAAATATTTTAAAATGATAGGTAAAATCCATCTCCTTGGAAGAGTTTAGACTTCAGGAAAAGGGAATGGTCTCAGGAACTCCTTACCAAGACAAGGGTCAAATGAAATACTGTATGAAATCTGTCTGGTCCATAGGAAGTACTCAGTACTTACTGTAATTAGATTCATTTCTCCATTGTTTCAAAAAAATATATTCATTGAATATCCCCTATGTGCCAAATATTGGGTTTGATCTTGGAGCTGAGCAGTGACCAAGAAAGGCAAACCCAGAAGCTCATAGAGTAAAAGTCCAACTTTGACCTGTGCTTTAAATTATTTCTTCCAGACATGATCTTGCAAGTGTGGTTTGTTAGAATGAACACTTTACTAGGAGTTTTAAAAAATGAGATTCTACTTCTGCTATTAACTAGTTGTGACTTTGGTAAAGCCCTTTGTTACCCCTGGATGTCAGTGTCTGTAGAAAAAAGAACTTTGAACACATAAATTCTAAAGTCCTTTTTGTCTGAGCATAGGTAACTGTATGGTTATCCAACATGTGTCATTGGACTAGACTAGTTCATGCCATGCTTCAACCAACCAAGCTCATGAGCTCTTTTGAAAGTGCTATTTGTCTTGCCTGACGCGATGACCACTCTGTCTCTATGCCTAGCTGGCTATTAACGGCAGCAGAGTTCTTTTGGCCCGGGCTTAGTCATGTTCCTGTGACAAAACAATTTGTAGATCAAAGTAATTAGCGAGACTTAGAGTGTACCCATTGACAAACAGGTCTCGAGCACCCTCTCCAGCAGTGGACAGCTGCTCAGAAGCTGTCTACACTATGATTTAGCACTGTGAACTTGTTTTGAAACAGCTCTTTTCGACACCAGATGTCCAACAACGGCTATGTTCACAGGCCTTACACAGTGCCTGCAATGCTCATGCATGTCATTTTGCTCCAAAATGTGCTACATCAACAGCACGTTTCGACACCATCTCCTATCTCAGGTTTCCTGAGAAAAGGAAGGCACCGGGTGAATTGTGGAGACTCACTGGATTGATTGGTGAGTCTCAGCCTTATCTAGATTCCCCCACATTTCAGGGGAGTTTTGTGCACTTTGGTGATGCTGAGAACAGATTGATGCCAATAAGCCATTGGAGATAAGAACTAATTGGAAACAGAAGGTTGAAGAATGATTATGTTGGGAATGAGCAAAGGGGACAGACAAGCAATTATTCAGGCAGAATTTCTTTACACAAAAGGCAGATGGAAAAGGGAACAAAATTCCAAAGTCCGTGGCAGAAGTAAGCAGCTGCACATTTCTTTTTTGAGGAAAAGCAAACATAGTGATTCACTGGGTTGGTAATGGGCTCGGATCCCTAGGGATTCACAATGTGTTGGCAGCCCGCAGCATGTAAAATAACTCAGTGGTCTCAGTCTAGTTCACCTTCTCGACAGACTCTAATTGTGAGGCACATGAGATGAGATTTAAGGGAAAGACAGAAGAGAAAGGGCCTCCTGTTTGCACATGAATTGCAGTGGAGGTGTGTTGCAAAGAAGGCAGGAAGAGCAACACACACATGTCCATGTTTGTAAGGAGCCATGGATCAGATTTAACTGAACATTTCCACTTAGAAATATATACTCGCTGCAAACAGAAACCAGGAGAAAGTAGAATCTTGTAAAGTATTCCTCAAAATTATCATAGAATCATTGGGCTGTAGCTAAATAAAGCTCTAAGATCTCAAAACTGTGATTTGTCTTTAGAAGACAAAGACAATAATAATTAGCAAACAGAGTAGGAAACTGAGCCTCACAACATGCCCCCGAAAGCAAAATCCATTAGCAGCAGCCTTACTCAGCAAGGCTAATGTAAAAGCTGTTCAACACTGTGTCGTGTAAAAAAATAATACCAAATAAAAACAGAAAAACTTCCCTAATTTTTTTCTCAAACTCAAACTAATTATCTATCTATCTATCTTTGTGTGTATTTAAATCTATATAGTCAAGAGTGATTTAAATACAAATGCATGAAAAGAACATTCAAGGACATCCCCTCCCAAAGCATGATCAAAAGGAAGCTGGACTCCAAGTTAGATGGAAACATGAAGGACATCCAGGCTTTACAGTGATAAGAGGAATTATTAATATATAGAAAATTACAGAGAAAAGAAAAACAGTAAAGAGATATAAGGCTCATATTTTGGTAACAGGGGTAAGAAGAAAGATAGGTACAGTTATTTAAGAAAAACAAGAAATGGCAATAAGATATTTCAGAACAAGAACAAAAACAGATTTCAGAATAATAGATTTTAGGATGAGATGGACTTTTACAATGCTTGCTTGGTTTAGGGCTTTTACAAATAGATGCTGAAGTACATCCAGCCATAACCTCTTTCCTGCCCCAACACCTTTTCGCTCCTTCCACAAAGTGTCTAAACTCCTTCGTGTTTCAGGTCGACACCCAGGGTCTTCAGCTGGCCTGGCTTTTCTTGACTTTTCTCTCTAGCTAAATTATGCTACACCTTCTGGCTTCACAGGCTTTTTGCACATGATGTAATGCAATTTTCAATTAGATATTTATTTCTGTGTTGTTTTAATGTCGGGCTTCTCTACTATACTGTAAGCTCTCTTTGGCCACAGACTAATCTGTTTCATTCACCACCGTGATATGTAGTCCCCAGCCAAGACCCTGGCACAGAGTAAATGCTTAACAAAAGCTTGCCTCTGAATTAACAGATATCACCCCCAAAACCTTTCGCAGACCTTCGTGAGTAGGAAAATGATCAGGAGCATGAAGCTAAATCAAGAAACTCACATTTGCAGCCAAAAGATTTAAGTTTGAAAAAGTGGCTAATGCAGTGTTATGCCACTTGTGGCTGGCTAAAAGTCATAATAATAACAATAATGACAATATATAATTTTATTATATTATATATAATCATAGCAACAATAATATCTAAGACTTATTCAGTAATTAACTATGTGTCAGGCACTATTTTAAAATCTTATTTACGTTAATCCACTAAATCCTCATGACACCCCAATGATGCAGGTGTTATCATCAATCTCTATTTCAGAAATGAAGACATTGAGGCACGGAAAGTTAAATAACTTGCTGAAAGTCATATAGCTATTAAGTGTTGGAACCTATATTAGTCAAGATTCTCCAGAGAAACAGAACCAATAAAATATATATAAAAAGAAAGAAACAAAAACTTTATTGGCTCATATGATAGTGGCAGCTGGCAAGTCCAAAATTTGCAGGGTAGGCTGGTGGACTAAAGACCCAGGGAAGAGTCGATGTTTCAGTTCAAGTCCAAAGACAGTCAGCTGGCAGCATTCCCTCTTCCTCAGGGGAGGCCAGTCTTTTCTCTTAAGGCTTCTGACTGATCGAATGAGTCCTACCCACTCTATGGAAGGCCATATGCTTTATTCAAAGTCTGCAGATTTAAAATTAACATACGCTCACAGCAGCATTTCAACTGATGTTTGATTAAAACCGGGCACTTGATATAGTCAGGTTGACTCATAAAATCAGCCATCACAGACTCAGCATACAAATTCAGTCTATTCCAACATTCAAATACTTAGTGAATACTCTACTTGGACACTTAAATTATAAGGGTTAACTGAACCATGTCATCTAAATTCCAGTGGCTGCATCAATTCACCCTTAAAGTCCATTTTCCACACTTGTGCATGTGTATGTGTGTGTATAAAGTACAGGAACATTTGTTCTAATAATTTCCACAAGTAAACGTAGTCCCTCATTTTTACTGGGATAACTATTAAGCATCCAGGTGGCAAAAGATAAACTGCAGGACTTACAATTTAAAGAAAACATGTTGCTCATTATCAGTTTTCGAATGAGCTTGAAATGGCAGGGAAAGAGCCAAGCACTTCAGAGCCATTCATGTACCACAGTGTTCCATGGCAGCAGAGTAACTAAAGTACTGATTATGTTTTCAAAGCAGAACACTGAACAGAAGGGACATCCCCGGAGCTGGAGTTGTGATTCTGCCATGAGTCAGAAAGTGGTCTCTCAGTGGAGCCAAGCATGAGCGTTCAGGATGCCCATCCGTTCTCCACGGCTGCGTCCCCACCAACCTCCTTTCAAAGCTAATAGTCCAAGCTTCATGCTCATTCCTTGGAGTAAGGCCCACCTCTAGAACATCTGGGTTAAATAAGGAATGTGTTGCCCTGTGGTTAATATATTAGGCCAACGGTATACACTCATACAAGCAAAATAGAGTTTATTACTTATAAGTCATCACAGTAGAGAGCCAAGTCCTGTCAAAATGGGGCATGGATTCATTCTGCTTTATTTTTCACATCCATGAAGGAGGGATAGAATTTCCTATTGTGGATGTAGACACATTATAGACTATTGGGAGAAGCAATTTCAGAAGCTCACATCTCAGAGAACAGCTTTTTCTTTAAAGTAGAGAGTGGCTTTGCCGGGGATGTCCACAAGAGAATTGGAGTAAATATTTGCAAAGATTTTTTCTTTTTTCTGAGAGCTGAGGATAACAGAAGATATTTACTGAGAACTTTTATCCATCATTAAAATAGATACCCTGAAGCCTGGCAGCGGATGGAGTTCTACTCTACTGCTGACCTCTCCACTTTTTGGAATAAACCACAGTGGAGGTGATATATTGACAGATGCCAGAAAAATAAGACAGACTCTGTAGGTCAATTTCTTCTGGGCAAGCTGAACGATAGCTATATGATTCATCAGAAATAGACATTAGTTCATCTAAAACATTCAAGGTAAAGAATCTAAATTGAGGAATCAAAATTTTATGTATAACTAGAGGCATGATAATTGATGACTTGGAGCACCGAGAGGCAATGTTTACATTTCAAACATAGAGAGCTTGATTTTCCTGGCATGAACATGAAAAAGACAAAAAGGATATACATGGTTACACCGGAGGAAACATGTCTCAACTATGAACATTTCCTTGGAAATGACAACAAGAGTTTTTGGGACACCTGGAGGACAAGAGAATGGAGGGAACACAATAGGGATTTACACACAGAGACGGTGTTAAAGGAGATAGAGCCAGGCCCTTTATGCAAAGGAGAGAGAATCACATTTCGTCATTTTTCCCTTTGCCTTGTCCCTCTGGCTCCTAACAATAATGAGGGGAAAATTTGATTGTCTGCTGTGTCTCCACAGCCCTCCCCCTGAAACAATGCCATGATAACACAGTCCTGTGGGGCTAGACACCAGAAGAAATGCAGATAAGGTCAAAGAGGATATTATGAAACGGATGTGATAAATGGATCAGGTCGTGAGAGAACATCAGAGAGGAAGAGGTGAATTGTGAAGCGGGTCCACCCGAAGAGGAGAAAAATATAAAAAGTGTTTGTTAAGGGGCTGTGTCAACAAGGAGAAGTGGAAGTGAAATGCTCTCCCAAATGCTAAGTGAGACGCCAGAATAAAAAGAGTCACTGGCCATCTGAGCAGAAAACTGGTCGGAGAGATATGCTTTGGGAAGAAATAGAAAGAATGAACTGTTTTATGAAGCACCCTTGTGTGTCTAGGGCATATAGACCTCATTTGGTGTGCAGGTGGCCACATCTGAGAAGCAGAGAAGTGTCAAGAAGAGGCAGGAAAGTGCAACAGGGCAGAGCCAGGAAGGAGGATGCTAGAGGGGTCATTAACATGCACTGCAGGTGGCAGCCAAGCCCCAGTGAATTAATAGAATCCCCAGGTAACACAGCAGGTAAAGATGACCAAATGCGCAAGTAAAAAGGCGGGACAGACACTGAGAGAAACGCTAAAGTAATAAAAACAAGAATCGGATTATATAGCGGGTTAGAAAGAGGAAGTATCAAATTTAGTAGAAAAGAGAAGAAAAAGCCTGTAAAATAAAATAGGAAATTCATTAGGAAAAGGGACACAACAAAACAGAATACTTAATTGATTTCAAAGAACTTCTACGAACTGGGGACAATTCAATTATCTTAGTCAATTGAGTATCAAACATGTTGACAAAAGTTGAAGGTTATCTCCCTCTCTTGGCGCCCAGCACTTTTACAAAGCAAACAATGCCTCTCTCCCAGGTTTTTCTACTCCTGAGCTGATAGGACACACTCTTCTTAGTCATAAGTGAAGCGAGAACACAAGGCAAGCCTCACGTGGTTTGGAAAGCCAGTCGTACATATTTCTTCTATTCTATAAGAGTCAGCACTCTTATGATCTTTAGCAAGTTCTGTCCACAATTTGATATGGTTGAGCATTGAAATATCTGAAGCCTTGGGAATGCTAGAGCTACTTTAAAAGAATGTCCACAATAGAATAGTAGCTGAATAAGAGTTGGTTTCCTTGACTTTCAGTTTACATTTTCCTTTTCTTCTTTTCATTCGTATTCTCATCCAGATAGCTATGGGAATATCCCTAGAGATATCCTACCTTCTACCTAATTCACTTCTTGAAAAGACACATTGCCAGGTACCATACTGTGTGTTTAGCCACTTCTGAACCGAAGGACACGTATCTGGGTTTTTAATCTTCATTAAGAAAACTGCTTTTCAAAATTATAAAATTCCTTTCTTTCTCTCAGTTTTGTGACTTTTCAACATATTAATATATTCTCTGCCTTCCTAGTTTCTAAAAATGAATGATTTGAAAAACTCATTCATAAATCAGATGCAGATTCGAAGTGGAAGCATTTTTTCCTCTACCATGCTCAAATATTTTAAAAGTCCATTATTCTACATGTTGTGGAAAAGCACAGAACCACATTTCAATTTCCCCAGAATACAATCTCTTAGAGCTAGATATTCTGCAATAGTTTATGTAGGCGAGAGCATGCTAGGTTTTAGCTTCTGAGCAGGTGGGGATGTGTGTGTCCTTCCAAAAGGAAGGTGTTCTTTTCACCTCTTTGGGGCTGGGGCAGAGAATGAAAGCCTCCACAGTTTACATTTGCTTTGTCAGCCCAGTAAGCAACCATCTGTTTCAGCTCTGGGGTGCGATCTGTCAGTTTTGTTTTAGCTTGTGATGCGATGGCAGGAGCTCGCTCATTGTTGTCTTCTTAGAGAACCGCAAAGTAATTAACCATTCCAGTACTGGCTACAAAAGAGATGGCCACTCTCAACGTTGGGCCAGATTTTTGCTTTCTCCAGTGCTGGAAATACTACAAAAAATTGAATAGCTATTCATCGTGTTTCATTGTTCCCTAAAGGGGCTACATTCTCTTTGTTATAAAGGCAACCTGGATTTTCCGACATACCGTTTCATTTCAATGTCTGTGTGCCAAAGATGAAACAAAGTCTGGGTGATGTCGACAAACAATCGAAACATGACAGTGACAAACACCCTGAGAGACCTCATTCGCCAACACGTGAACAGTGAAACGTCTTTCACAGAGGAGGGAAGGTGTGAGCTGGGAAAATAGGAAAGAAGAGGGGGATCTGGGTTTGTTTTTTAACATGGCTGGAGATGGAATGCTTTCCTGATCGAGCCTAACTTCACAGGGCCACAGCCCTAACAAATAAAAGACCTGTGGAAAGAGATAAGAATCAACAGGTTTTATATTTCACTCTAATTTTCTAATTCCTCCTCTGTTTTTCTTTCCTTCTTTTTCTTCAATCTTAAAAATAATGTTTTGTCTCTTTTCTCATCCATAAAACAGGATTAATAATCAAATTTTGAATTAACAGATGTTTAAAAATACCTCTAAAATGGGTGTTATAGATAGGCTTTAAGATCTTTTGAAAATAGTCACCCTATAAAAAGTAAAGTTAAATGAATAATTTATTGTTGTGTCTCTCACAACAAGATCTCTGAAGACCCTGTAATATACATTTATTAATTTAATACAACTAGTCATATATCAATGCTATCTCTATTTCCAACTGAATCCTTTATCTTAAACAGCAAATTAAAAATTTGATGAAACAGGTTGGCTATCATGTCACATAAAGAAATACTGCCAGTGATGTGGATGAGATATTCCAAACCTGTAGCTATTCTATCCATATACACAATAGCAGGCCTTGAGTAATTATTTTCTCGTCTTCTGAATAAATCTTCTAAAAGTCTTTTCACCATTTTCACAGCTTACTAAATTCCTTGATTTTTCTAATTAACGTTTATTATGCTTTAAATAATAATTTATAAAGATGTTTTACTTTGCAATTAAAACCACTCCTTATTAATTAATGAGAGTAATTAATTCATGTCCTGTTCTCAATGTTCCTTTCATATGTTTAGGCAGATCTCAAGTCTTCCATTGTGCTTTTTTCTATACAGTATATTGAATATTTATCAATTTTTCTTTTCCCTGTAGATTTTTAGTCATCTATTTTTGGTCTCTATGTTGACTGTTCCTTTTTTTAAAAAACCTGCATACATAATTAATATTGAGACATAACCAATACCATGTGGGACAAGGTATGTTTACTTCCTATTTTTTTAGAAATGAGACTCTCTAAATTAGGAAAGTTATTGCTTTTCAAGTTTAAATAGTTTGTTTTCTTTTTGGATTTTTTTTTGTTGTTGTTGTTTTATTTTTTTGTTTTTTTGAGACAGGGTCTCCCTTCACCACCCAGGCTGGAGTGCAGTGGCACTATCACAGCTGACTGCAGCCTTGCACTCCTGGGCTCAAGTGATACTCCTGCCTCAGCCTTCAGAGTAGCTAGGACTGCAGGTGTGTACCACCACATCCAGCTATTTTTTTTTTTTTTTTTTTTGGTAGAGACAAGTCTCACTATGTTGCCCAGGCTGATCTCGAACTCTTGGACTCAAGCAATGCTTTGGCCTCAGCCTCCCAAAATGCTGGAACTACAGGCCAGGCATGAGCCACAAGGCCTAGCAGATATCATTTTCTTAACTCACATAATTTCACCTATGATTCTCTATATGACTTCAAAACTTTCAGAGTATTTGTGTATTTAATTATAATTGGGATCATGTAAATGTTCCTGGCGCGCCTTGTTAATTCTGTTTTAAAGGATCCTTTTTCTCCTTGAAGAAGGAGAGCATGTGCTGGATCTGTCTTTGGGGCCCCTCTAGGTCTCTGTAGCCATATGTGGTAGCCAGAGCATTGTGAGCATATTGACTCAACAGATACCTTTATCCAGCTGTCTGCATCCAAAATGGCATACATAGATCACCCTTATAAAGGTACAGTCTTCTAGAGAACACTGAAATTCCAGCCAAAGAGCAAGCTCTTGGCAAAATTACAGAGTAAATAATATTTTACGTTGTAAATCTCTGACCCTCTCATTAGAATTTAATAGCCTAGAGTTCAATATTTTGTTCAAGTTTCCTCTTACCCTCAGCCTCAGTGCTTCTGTTCTAATAGAAGACCTCAAACAGAGTAGATATTCAGGAAGTGTCTAAGACACTTGCCTATACCCCATACACTTTCTCTTTCTCTTTCTGTCTCCCCCTCCTCCATCTCCTTATCTCTACACCAGGATCCTCAAACACAATCCCCACGGAGACCTACTCTCCCCAAGGGTTTACCATGCTCTTGCTTAGGGGAGTTAAAATTTGTTGAGGGAGTGATCACTCATCCCCATCACCAATCAAGTAATATATTCTATACATTAAAATATATACACAAATAGATACTGTAAAATAATACAATAAGGAAGAAATACATACTCTTGAAATAACTTTTACTTTGTTCATTGGTGGTACAAAAGGTTTTGCTTTCAGAAAATATATTATCAAGGATAATGTTTTCTTTAGAGAGAGCAATGTTGAAAATGCTCCCTTCTTTTCAAAAACCTTGGTTGAACACTTAGAGGAATACTAATTCAAATAGTAATAACTTCAATTTATTTTGATTCTTGATTTTAACGGCTGTCATGATTGAAAATGGCACCTCTCAAAGATAAGGACGTTCATATGGAAGAAGCCCATCATTGTCTGTACTTATAAAATCATTATACTAATTTTTCAACCCTAATTTTTCAATACTAAATTCAACCTTAATTTTTCAATCCTAATTTTTCATAATTTTTCAGTTATGAAAAGAATTTTGCTGATATGTGGTTAGGAAATTTGCATTTTCCCTAATGTCATTCAGCTGTTCTAGGAAATAAAATTGAAGATGTTGCAATTTTATACTTACAGGCAATAGGCAGAGTTGAAGTTCCTCTGCTAAAATATATCAAAATAGGTTTCAAATTTTGTTTCCAAAGCTTATATTTAGATGTAAGAATTTAAATAGATGACATATTTGCATTGTTTTTAGCAACAAAATCACCCCAAATTTTCCTAGCATGTATTTATAAAAAGCTTTCTCCATGGCATGAATATATTTCAAAAGCTATTGCTTTCTCACTCCTTGTTAAAAATGACATGTTTACAAAAATGTACACTAGGTCACTTACCACTGACAGCAATTTTCTCATAAATTGGATGATAAAGTGTTTCTATTAAGGACAAAAGTATAAGTTGTGCCATTTTTTGTTTGTTTGTTTGTTTCCTTCTGCCTGTCTTGGTTTTTTCTCAGCCAGAGTTTCCTTTACAGAAATCTTATTAAGGCATTTATTTGTTTTGCCCATTACCTAAACTGGATAATGAATTAATCAAATTAATATGGCTGACATGAAATTCAGTATATCACATCTTTAGAAGCAAATGAGGTTAAGAGACAAGAAGAAAGTATTTACAAATCACATATCCAACAAAGGACTTGAATCCTGAATATCTAAAGAATTTTCAAAACCAAACAATAAGAAAATATATGACTCAATTTACAAAAGGCCAAAAGAGAAGAATAGACATTTCACAAGACAAGATATAAGAATGGCAAATAAGTACATGAAAAGATATTTAATATCATTAGCCGTTAGGAAAATGCAAATAAAACCATTATGAGATACTACAGGCATCTATTAGAATGACTAAAATAAAAAATACAGATAATACCAAGTGCTGACAAGGATGTGGAGCAACTAGAACTCTCATGTAGAACTTGCATGTGGAAATGCAAAATGGTACCATTCTGGAAAACATTCTGATAGGTTTTTGTAAAGTTAAGAAGATACCCAGATAAATTAAAACCATGTTTATGCAAAAGTCTGCACACAAATCTTTAAACAACTCTATTCATAATTACTCAAACTAGAAACACCTTACATGGACTTCAATAGGTAAATAGGTAATTAGGTAAACTATAGTAGAGTCAGCAATGAAATACTACTCAGCAACAAACAGGAACAAACTATTGATATACACAATAACAGGAATGAATTTCCAAGGAATTATGCTGAGTGAAAGAAGCCAGTCTCCAAAGGTCATAAAATATATAATTTCATTTATATGACATTCTTGAAAAGACAACTCTATAGAGATGGAGAATCAATCAGTGGTTGCCAGGGGCTATGGGTTGGAGGAAAGGTGACTGTAAAGAAAGAGCAAAAGAGTTTTTTATGGTGATGGAACTGTTCTGTATCCTAATTACAGTGGTGGTTGCATGAATCCATACATGTGTTATAATTTATGGAACTTTAAACCAGCATGAAAAAAGTGAAATTTACTGTATAATAGTTTTAAAAAATAGAATTCAAAATAAAAAGCCAACAAGGCCACAGCCAACACATCAGCATTAGAACCACTTGACGTCGGGACCAACTGAGAGCATAACACATGTTAGTAAAACTAAATTTACTTTTTTTCAGGTAAAAGAGTAAATAGAAATAGAAACTTTAATATGTTTTCCTGCAACTCAACAGTTTGTCTAAACACACACCTGACTTTGCAAACTGCCACCCTCGAGCCCTGCTACTCAAAGTATGCTCCAAAGATCAGCTGCATTTTTTGCCTCCCCTGGGAATATCTTAGAGCTCCAGATGTGAAGTCCAGAAACCCGGGTTTTAACAGGCCAGCCAGATAATTGTGATGTATGCTAAATTTTGAGAAATACTGCCCTGGAGTGTTTGTTAAAACACAGTTTCCTAGGCCCCGTCTCCAGAGATTCTAATTCAGTAGATCTGCTGTAGGGATCAAGAATCTTCACTTCTAACAAATTCCCAGTTGTCATCAATGCCACTGATCCGGGTACCACACTTTGGGAGCAACTGCTGTAGCCCACTCTGTCCATTACTGTAGCCACCAGCCACATGGGGCTTTTTTAAAATTTAATTATTAAAATGAAATAAAAATTAAAACTTTAGTTCCTTATTTGCACTAGCCACATTTCAGTTGCTCTGTAGTCAAATTATTTATTATGTGATCCGTTAAGAAACAGTTTCTTGACCCTTGTTCTAGGGAAACACTGCTCAACAGACTTCAGTGGTGATGAAATTGTTCTGTATCTGTGCTAATACGGTGGCCACTAGCCGCATGTGGCTATTTAAATTTAAATGTAAATAATTTAAAATGAGATAAGATTAAAAATTTAATTCCTCATTCATAGCAGTCATATTTCAAGTGCTTAAGAGCTACATGTGGCTAGTAGCTACGATATCAGCACAGATATAAAATAGTTCCATCATCACAAAGGGTTCTATTTATTTGACAGTGCTTCTCTAGACTAGGGGGCAGGGAAACATTCCTTAAACTTCCCTTAACAGTCAGTAGTAAATAATCGAGGCTTCCAGACCCAATGGTCTCCGTCCACAACTGCTCAGCTCTGCCTTTGTAGCTGGAAAACAGCCACACACAGTAAGTAAACAAATGGGCATGACTGTGTTCTGATAAAAATTTATGTACAAAAACAAGCAGCTGGTCTGAGGGCTGTAAATTGCTGAACCCTGCTCTAGACCATTCCCATACCAAGTCTTCAAAGCCTCTGGGACCCTGCTTTCATACTCCAAAATTAACACTTCATATATTAATGTAGAAACAGAAACGGGAGAATCTTCCCACAGCTCTCCTCGCTCCTTTAACACTGGTTATGCCAAGGCAATGTTCAAATGCGGTAAAAAGATTAAGTGATACTATTAGTAGTGACTTAATATCAAGTGATAGGAAAGAGTGACTTGGTGGAAAGACTAAAATAAAGATATTTTCATGCAGATTGAAACATTTTGGATATATGTTGCCTGTTGGCTTAGAACAGATTAATGTGTACTATAGAGCACTTTTTTTCCTTGTTTCATTTATTGCTTCACAATGTAGCTCTCCACATGCCCTTTACTGTTATAATTAATGAGTAGTCAATTCTTTCTGTGCAATAAACTGATACATGAAAATTATCATTCTCTCATTCTTTCATCCAAAATCTATGTTCAGGAGGAAATAGTTAACCATGTACCTAGTGTTTAAGGGGAAAAAATTATTATTGTCTCCTTTCAAGGTAAGGAATCTTTTTCAGTATGCTTTGGATTAGTAAATCTCTCAATACACATAATCTACTGGGCACTGGGAAGACCATGAGATAAATATACAGTGCTGCCTTTGCCAAATTTTTAAATTAGTGATGAGGCTTAAAAGTTTCTAGAATCTTGAAGAAGAAATGCCTCAGTTGTTTTTCTTAGCTTGATCTTCTAACAGGACAGATGTTTGATCCTAGAAGCCATTGGGTTTCCAGGGGAGCACCTGGGAGAAAGAAGATGCGGTGGTCTGAAAGCTCCCTGCATGAATGTGGGAGGGGGCGTGTGGATCTGAGCACTCATAAGAAGCACCAAGCTCATTAGACAGAGCTCTTTTCAACCATTCTATTTCTACTTTTATCTGTCATAATTATTTTCATTTAGCTCTTTATTTAAAAAAAAAAAAAAAGAAAAGCTTCCAAAAGAAAAAGAAATTTACTGACCCAACCATGCAAAGCCAGTGAATATTTACTCTTATCTAGTAAATGTCATTTCCAGGTAAATAAGGTTAGGATACTGCTGTGGTTTGAATGAGTCCCCCAAAGTTCATGTGCTGGAAACTTAATCTCCAATGCAACAGTGTTGCGAGGAGGAGCATTTAAGAGATGACTGGGTCATGAAGGCTCAGCCTTCATCCATGGATTAATGCTGTTATCTTGGGAGTGGTTTGTGATAAAGGATGAGTCCGGCCCCTTCCTCACATGCTCAGGCTCTTGCTGTCCTGCCATGGGATGACACTAGAAGAAGGCCTTCATCAGACACCAGACCTTAATCTTGGATTTCCTAGCCTCTAGAACTGAGAGAAATAAATTTTTGTTCTTCATAAATTATTAAGTCTGTGGTATTCTGTTGTAGCAGCACAAAACAGACTCAGACAGGCACACTGATCCGAAAGACAAATATTTTCTCTCCAGGAAAATAGATACTTAGTTCTGCTTCATTTAAAAAACAAAATTACTAAAATATCTGTACTGGTTGGTTTCATTTGCTTGTTTAAATGAGGTTTGTCTGTGTACGTGTGTGTGTGCCGGGCTTGGAGGGGGCAGGTATCTGTATATTCTCTTGTTAGAGTTGTGCTCACATCTGTGTACCTTACTATAGTCCAAACCCCAGAACAATGATCCTGGCAAAAGAATGAGCATAAAGAGAAAAGTTCCAGAATAAAAGTATTATTAATAAATGAAAAGTGAGCAGGAAAGGATGGGATGGTCACACATTCTTGTACGATCGGCTTAGGAATCAAAGTCGTGGCTTTTTACCTATTTAGGGAAAAATATTCAAAATTAAAATATGAGAGAGAAAAATCTATATTTTGGTAAATAATAGCTTTTCTGTTATTCTGATAAATATTTTATATTTTTCTATACACTATATAGTGTTAATTGTTAATTTTTTTCCATAGGAAGAAAAATTTATTCAATTCTGAATCAATTTAGTGATTAGGAAAACACCATAGTCCATGTGAAGTTCTGAGATAATTGGCTACATCAAGGAATATATCAAAGAATTATAGTGCTTGCAGGAATAGTCATTCCTGTCAATGCACCAAGCACATAACAGACATTTGGCAAGTGTTTATGAAATGAATGTTGAATGAATTCATAATTTTAGAAGTGAAAATGTAAAAATGTCCTGTGAAAGTTGTTCCAGTTCATAGCTTTACACAAAACAAATGATCACATTTAAATAGCATAGAGTTGATTAGTCCACTGGACAAGAAAAATAAAGTGAATGCATCTAGCCAAAAGGAATAGATATTTGGGAAAAAGGAGTTCATCAGAGTTTACAGACCACTGACATCATCACTCTTCTGAACATTTCTTTAGAATCGTATGTATTTTTCTATCTTTCTGCCAAAGGCTTCATGCTCAGCCTTCTGATCGGCAGTTGATGAATCAGGCCTCTTGCAATCACACCCTCACTTATCTTGATCTTTCATGTAAATAAACAGAGGAAGAGGAAGCATATTTAGAGTGAAATAGTACAGTAGATTTTGAAAATACTTTTCTCACTGAGCAATGATTTTGAAGACTAACAAAACTGAGTATGTAAATGGTATCAATATGAAAAACAAACATGAGGAAAATCATTCAAAGAATTATAACATTCTGTCAAATTCTAGGTTTTAGCTAAAACTTAACATACTTTAGGTAAGGAAAATAATGTTTAAATGAAAATATAAGACCCAAAGAACCATTTATTTAGTTATTAATATTGTAGGAATATCACTCTAGGAACATCCTGTGGAAATATTTTTTGAAATGATAGATTAATTCACAGAAGGTCCTATTTATAGTTTTTTTAATTAACATCTGTTGTTAGTTGAATGAACAAGCCTAATTTTGTTTTATTGTGGATTTTTCTGGGAAATATATAAAGACTAACAGACCCTCAGTGACTAAATCATTTGGAAATCCCATATAGATGGTTATTTCAAAGAAGTCCGTAACAATATATCAGACTTAATCAAAATTCAGTAAAGAAGCATTTTAACATAATACAAATTTGGTAAAAGTTTGAACCCAATTTTGCAGACATATTTATAATGGCTATAAAAGTAAACTATGGCTGGGACCAACTAAAAACGATCAGTGCAAATGTCTTAACAACTAAAACTTACAGGTAAAACTGTCAACATTTATGGTACATTCCATTATACAATTATTATATTATATGTGGCAGAAAATAAAATGATAGAAATAAAGGTTTTTCTGGTTTAAAAAAAATCCTGATTATTGGACCAATCCTAAGTCCCTTTATTATTAAACTAGACTCCTGAGCAAAACTTTCCCAGCAGTTTTGGAGATTTATGTTGGTTTTAAGTAACAGGATATAAACAGAATGTTAAAAGTAGAACTATTTAATAATGAGTAGAAAATCAATACAAGAATATTTAATAGTTTTTTCATTCTTTTCACTATTTGTCCCACAGTTTTCAGGTTCTTCATAATAATATATTAACTCAGACCTTTGCAGATATCTCCTTAAGTATAAGAAGTATTACTATCTACTTTATGTATTACTATATATTTTTATATTATAAATATTAATACTTTTTATAAGATGTCTAGTAATTGATTCCATTGAGAATGAATACAGTACATTTTAATTCAATTGGTGTTTTTATCTTTAGTTACTCTATTTCATTATTTTCTTACTGAAGATATAATATATTTTTACAACTAAAGAAAATGCAAATTCATGTTTAGAAATTTTTGAGCAAAAGCTCACAGTATGTAGTGAGCAATCTATGTGTTATAAGCAAACTAAGAACATTTCCATGAAGTTTTCCCTCACAATATTTAGAGACAATTTCTCTTGTTTTAAAATTATTTGAGGATTCTAAAGTTGTATATTTAGATCATTCTTAATAAAGCCCATATCCCTATGATACTGAAGTAATTAGAAAAATAGATATTACTAAGTATATGCTATTTGATAATTTAATAACAAAATTAACCTCACGGGATATATTAATAGAATAAAAGAAAAGCAATTATGTATAACAAGCTGTAATTCCATATGGACCTTGATAATAATTTTACAACAATGAAAATAAACCCAAGGGGTATTTTTAAAACAAATAAGCAACAAAAAATTATAAAGGTCAGATTACAGTGTTAAGTCATAAATGGAATCTTCATTTGATACAGTGATAAAAGTGTTTATTGAGAAAAATTTCTCTATCTTTTCATCTCTTCCACTAGGCTTTTACGTCTACATTTTCATATATAGATCCTCACATAAGCCCTTTGTTTTATGTCTTACTCAAAAGGCAATTACCTTCTTAACAATTAAATGTCATTGTAAGCAAACTTATTCTGTGATCTTATAATCAACCACTACCCAATCTCCAGTGGTTGTGTGCAGGGAGAATGCACAATACAGAGGAAGAAGCTGATTCCAGTCCACTCTGCCACTAACACATACGTGATCTTGGGCAGCTTCTTAACATCTCTGAGCCTCGGTTTCCTCATCTTCAAAAAGAATTGACGCTTCTAACTTCGTTTCCAGTTCTGACATTCTGTGATTAGTTTAGTTTGTCAAAGTATTGATGTTAGTGGTATGCCAATAACAAGATTAAGAAAACCTCACACAAAGCACCAGAAAACATGATTCTTTCTATGAAGGTCACATAGCAGTGGTAGGAATAATAGGAGATGTTTGCATAAAATAGAGCTTTTGTAAAATGAAATTTAAAAAACGTAATAAGATGTAATACATCTGCCCTGTCACAGCTATGTTTGGAGCACGCAACGCAATCTGGCGCAAAGTGAATATAATTAACCCTGTCATCAGTAACTGAAGGTCTTAATTTCTTAAAAAGCAAGACCATGACAATTTCTTTCTGTCACATCAGGATCTAGAACAAAGCTTTTTACACAGTAGGTGCTATCTAAATGTTTTTAATCTATTGACAGAGGACATCTAAAGGAATAGGCTGACAAAGTTGCACATAAATATTAAGCAACCAATAAGAAAAACGTAGGCAAGAACCCACCAAACCCAACAGGCAACATCTGTTTTCTTAATATAAAGAACAAACGTGCTGTACTCATAAAGTGGAAGAAACCACTGTGCAGAAATTAGACTCTAGGTTAAAGTCAAATGCTTAAGACATAGTCAGGGAGAGAAGTTTGAGTCATGGAAGACAGTGGTAGTGCTGTATGTCTCTATTATTGTTGCAGAAGATGACTCTAAGTACCATTTTACAGACCTATTAAAAACTGTCAGATCTCCCAGGACATATTGTACTATCATAAAATGACACAAATGCTAAATTAAGTTTGAATTTGAATTGGAAAAGAATATCAATTTAAATGTCCCTAATGCAATCTCAACCCTTGCACCCTTGCCTTGCATCTGTGTATTTCATTAGTATATTTTGTTACATGATCATGTATTATTTATGCAGTAACATAATATGCTCTGTACATCTAAGATTAGAGAAAAAGTGAAGTTCCTTTCCATTATTTTGTGTCCTTTATCTGCTGAACACTAGGTAACATTACCCGGGGTTTGGTGATTATGTAATGAGGGCTCCTATTGTAACACACACTGCACGGTGGGAGGACCACTGTGGGAAACTTAACTGCAAATCCTGAGTTTTGGAACAATTAAAGCCTTGGTTTTAATGTTACATTCACCTCATTTTTTTCCCAAAATATTTTGCCTTTTTCCCCTTAAAACCCATAAGTACTGCAGTAGAAGAAATGCAACAAGAATTATAGGAAAAAGTTCCACAGAAGATGAAATAACAACTGCCATCTGGTGCACAACAGATGTGTGTTCCACGAAGTTTTTTTTCTGTTTTTTTTTTTTTTTTTTTTTTCTTTCGAGTTCTCCTATCCAAGTCCTGGCCAGACCTAAACACTGTGCCGAGCTTATGAGATCTGACAACTTTACAGCCCCAGGCTGGATGGCTGCAGGCTAGTGTTTTTCCTAGAATTCACCGAAGCCCCAGGGAATAAAC
>CAUYSK010121959.1:0-10702 GCA_963575035.1 Avahi laniger
AATAACATCTATTGGATGTTGGGCAGGGGGGAGGAAGGAGGAGGGAGGAGGGAGGAGGGGACGGATATATGCATACACAAAGGGTGCATTGCACATCACGCAAAGGATGGACATATTTGAAACTTAGACTGAGGGGGGAGGAGGGGCAAGGGCAACACATGTAACCTAAACATCTGTACCCCCATATTATGCTGAAATAAAAAAAAATAATTGTAGATAAAAAAAAAAAATATTCAAACAAAAAGTAACACAAGTTGCTTGCATTTTTGTTTTTTTGTTTTTAAATTAATTAAAATCCATAATAATGTTGGACGGTAAATAAGAAATAAAGGGAGAAAAATTTAACTACATTGAGTTAAATTATAACATTTAGACTCAACAGGTATCAGCAAGTATTTGGAACAAAACTTTTATTTGGATAGGTACAGGAATTAAATCTTTGAAAAAACAGGTCAAACTGCTAAATTATAATATTTTCAGGATCATCACAGAAAGCCCAAATTGAGAGTAATGTTGACGTTGACTGTCTTTGTTTTGTGGTGTCCATTAGGTTTAAAGAATTCACCCTCCCAAAACTTCCATCCAAACCTCCTATAGAACCCACCCCTCTCCTCTTCCTAGGGGTATATTAGGCACATAGCCTTTGCCAGACCCCTAGGGGGATACAAGAATGAAATGCAAATGGGGAACTTACTTTTCATTTCCCTCCTAATAAGGACTAAGCTTATCCCTCCTGGTTGTTCCCTAGGGAGACAACAGAATGAAATGTAAGAGGGGAATTTACTTTCCTCTCCGGGTTATTTGAAAAGTATTTACTCCTCCCAGAAAAACACTCTATAAAACCCAAGGCTCTCCCACCCTTTTCTCTGGTGGACACCTTTTTCCAGCCTCCACCCATCTGTACACAGATGCTCAAAGTAAACAGCATTTTGCTACACATGAGGCTTCGTGTGTGTCTCTCTCTCAGCTCCGGACCTAACAGTATGTAGGCATAGAACATTTAGATTGTGTTAAAGAAATCAATATGAACACATACATCATATAATGGAGGGCCCATTGTAATGAAATATTTTTTAATTACTAGAAATTGCTATACTGGAATATGGCCTTTTTTTCCTCTCTCCTTTTGTTGTAGATGGAAGTTAGAATACTTATTCTTCAGTAATTTCAAATTTAAGAAACTAACATGCATCTGCATAAATTCTTTTTTGTCTTTGTGGGGCATGTTAGTGTTTGGAATACTGCATTCATGCTAATAGTGGCAAGTCACAACAAGACAGACTCCATTTCTTTTTATTTATTTTAACAGTAACCAATATGTACAATTACTGCTTTTACCATGGTGAGAAAAAAAAGGCCTTGGAGACTACCCCAGATGAACAGAAATATAGGTACAGTATTGCTGAAGAATATAGTCTTTATATTGTAACTACTGTGATTTTTTTTGCCCACTGTATAACAGTTTTATAGTCTAAAAATTTTAAAAATATTTTGAAAAATGGCTGAAAATCATCAGTTGAATCAGTGTATAAGCAGATACTGAAGATAGAGAGAAACAGTGAAAGAAAAAGCAATAGGATTCCAGCCAGCTGAGCTTCCATTAGGTAGGCTTTTATCAGAATTGTATGAGTCAGGGTTTTCTATCTTGATTGAAATAAGTTTAGAAATTCTTTGTTACCTACCCACAGGAAATGGCCTCAAGGAAACTGCCTAGATGTTAAAGTGCCACATGCATCAATGAAGTTAATAAATATTTAACTTATCCTTGGCTTTTTTAATAAACACAAAGACAGAGACATACAAAAGTTAGGAAGGAGAGAGAGGTGCAAGTCCCACAGAAAGGAAAGAAAAAAAATCCTCTTTAGGTATTTTGCCTAAAGGCCTTTGACATAGCAAAGCTCTACTTTTTAGCTTACTGTTTCTGGACCCAATTGCTCTATTTTTATAGCCTTATTTCTAGACTTATTTAGCAGAAAGTAGAGGCGGCAGAGGATTCAGTAGGAGAGTGACTCTCCAGGGTATATCTGCTCATATTTTCTTTTCCCAATACATCTTATTTTAAACCACCGCCACAGTAAGAACAGGAACCCTGTTCAACAAAGTGAATATTTTTTCCATATATTTCTGTGATACAGTGTTCACCTCAACAGCAGAATATAATCATTTAGGCCGAGGTAACTATACAGTGGCAATGCAAGAAAACTAATTTCTTTCTTGCTGGTTTTCAGTAAAAGACATTAAACCACAGAGAAACTAAAACTAAAATACCTTCAGTGTAACATTAATTCAATCTATGCTTATTAATCCTTTTTGTTGTGGAAATGTAATTAAAAATGAAATCTCCCGACCTAGGAATTTTCTCCACAAAAGTGTAATGAAAAAATGAAAACAAAACCAAAAACACTTTTGTTATTGAATAACCATTAAATCAGAATGTGATGTGCAGAACAAACAATACCACTAAGGAATTACAAAGACAGAAAGAAATCATATCCTTTTATATAGTTAAGCTGATACGACTCATTGCATATATATTCTCAAGATAAGCAATAACTAGTTCTCAAGTAAGAGGACTTGATAACATCATTGGTTTGAGATTCACCTGGTAATTGTAGTGATTATCTATATTAGCTAAATGGCTTTATCTAGAGGAAAAACTTCTTATCTTTTCCGTGATAGGAGGTTGTTTTGCAACTTGGAGGAAGTTAGGCTCCTACCCCCCACAGATAGGGAAGCTAGATTTGGTTATTTCCTTTGGTGTTTACATTTCAAAGAGATGGTCCTTGAGAAAGACAATGCTGGGTCTTAAAATTGACAAAAGACCTATCCAGTTTTCAAAAGTCTTTCTATAGGTTTAGAGAGGAGAAAGTTCTTATAATTACAAGGTTTTTTTTAAAAAGCAAATGCTCTAAGAAAATGAAAGGAGGAGAAGTGTCATTTCTTATTTTCAACCAGGAGAATTAAGCCTCCTATTTTAAATTTTTGTTTGTTCTTACATCTTTCAATCCTTTATTAATTCATATGTACTCAGCAAAAATGGACTAATATGTTATTGTCTAAAACTACAAATGCTTATCAGCTTATTTTATTTTTAAAAATTACGACACAGAGAGAGAGAGACAGACAGAGAGAGAGAGATAAAATATAAAAGGCAACGCCTAGAGAATTTTTGGTTGTTGCAACCTGAGGGGCACAGTGCTACCAACACCTAGTGGGTAGAGGGCTGGGATGCCTCTAAATATCCCACAATGCACAGGACAGCCCTCCATTATCCCCCGTAAAAAATTATGTAGTCCAAAACATCAGTAGTGCTGAGGTTAAGAAAACCTGATGTATTATAGTAAATTTTGTAACAATTACTAATTAACACAATTCAACTTTTCTTTCACATTGAAATGTCTAATAGGGTACTGAACTGCTGATCCCAAATTGAACCAAAGTTGGTATTGATGTGCACTGAAACACAGGACTTAGAAAGCATGAATAGATCATAACTTTAACCCATAAGCTTAAAATTTTTCTTTCATTGTTGAATAACCTAGTATAAAATGCCTGAAGTTGAAAAGATGATAAAGAAACATTTGCAGTCTAGAGGTAAAAGTTAGCGATCAAGTCTTCTATTTTAACAGTTAATTGTGAAATTAGTATCACAAAAAGAAAACCATATCAACAAAAATGTATGGGTTTTCCCCAGTTTAGCAGACTAAATCTAACATGGATAGTGTTTCAAGTTTCTAACCAAACAATATGCAGAAATTAAATCACAGTAATATCTTCACTAAAGTTGGAAGCAATGGAAAATGGGAACTCTTTGACTAAAGAAAATTAAATGCTTAAAGATGTAAAATTTAAAAGTTAAATAGTGTTTTCACGACTTGAATGAGAGATTTTTCTTTAAGTATAATCTGGAAAAAAATCTGAGTAGATTAAATCATATTTTTATACAATGAAGATTTATATTATATGAAAACAGGCATTTCTTACCAAAATATACTTATAATCAAAATGTATTTCTGTTTTCAAAGGTCAATTAGATATTAGTTTCATTGCCCCAAATTTATGTCCAAAATATAAAACTCATTGCCAATACCAAAATGGGATTCATGTACTCTGTTGTTATATAGTTAAAACAAAAAGCTCTATGTGCATAGGTTGAATGATGAAAGCATGTAATTTAATTATGATCATGAAAATTATTTGATAGTAATTTGTGGAGGATATTTAAAGTCCTTACTTTCTTCTTATATAGCATTCTTCATTTTTGTGTAAAACATAATTTTATCAAAGTAAGTAAGGCTATTCATAAAATTGCTTTATGCCAAGGGACCTGAAATTCCCTTTGCTGTGATTACATTGTTTCAGAATCCATGACTTTTCCAACACCATCTCTGAAACTATTTTACTATGATTGTATTGTATCAAAAGTTGTGTCTCTTATTCACCAAATAATAGAATGTTCTTTTTTCTTTTTTTTTTTTTTTAGCTTTCTTGGCACTGGACAGAAGAAGCATCTTTACTTTGATTATACTTGAACAAGTTTAAATAGTCTGCTTTCCTTTCAAACAAGTTTTCCTTTGTATTTGCCATTTCCAGTATTCAGTGCTATTTGCAAACCACTTAAATTCCTATTCTGAATAAATAAACAGAAATTCTCATTATAAGGGAGACTTCCAATTCATTATAGGTAGAACAAAAAGGAAAACTCTTTGAGATAGAGTTCAGATTTTGTGCCTACTATATTGAGAATTTTTAAAACCCAAAACTATATTTTAAGACAAAACAGAAAAAGGGAAAATTAAATTTAAAAAAAAAGGAGAAAAGAAAAATATCTAAGGGCTTTCCTGGCAATTGGTTAAAGGAAAATATTTTCCTAGTATCTTGCAACTGAAAGACACTTTAAAGAAGATTTAAGCTAATGAACCCATATCTTTCTATGAAACATAGGTCCAAAACCAAATATTAAAAACTTGAAATTTTCTTAAAATAAGAATAAACTTTGAATTAGAGTAAGCCATATTGGAAATAGTTTTAAGTGTCATTAACCTTAACTTAATACATATGGAAACATGCTTTTCTTCCCTCCCTCTTTTTCTACCTTCTTTTAGTTCTTTCCTTATTTCTTTCACTAAATGAGAGGACTTACATATAAATGGTTTTGCTAAATGATACTGATCATATGTATCTGTATTAGTTTTCTATTGCTGAATAACAAATCACCACAAACTTTGTGGCTTATAACAACATGTTTATTATCTCAGGATTTTTATGGGTCGGAAGTATTAGCATGACCTACCTAGGTTTTCTACTTAAGGTATCTCATAAAGCTGCAATCAAGGTGCTGGCTAGAGTTTTGGTATCATCTGAAGACTCGACTGGTGGAGGATTTGATTCCAAGTTCATTCATGTGGTTTTAGAAGAATTAATTTTCTTACAGACTACAGGACCAAGAGCATCAATTTCTTCCCAGCTTTTGGCCAGGAAGACTCTTAGTTTCTTGCCAGGTGAGCCTCTCCCTAAGCCAGTTCACCATATGGTAACTTGCTTCATCAAAGCCAGCAAAGGAGAGAGTCTGCTAGAAAAGACAGAAGTTACAACATTATGTAATATAATCATATCACCACTGTATTCTGTTTAGAATACCACTGTATTCTATTTAGAAACAAGTCACAGGTTCTGCCCACATTCAAGAAGATGGGATTACAGAAAGAGATGAGTACCAGAAGAAAGGAAACATTAGGTACCACCTCAGAATCTGCTTCATGCAGTAGTTAAAATATATTGAACACTTGAAATTCCAGAAACTTCTGATTGTTTCCAATCCTTCCTTCTTTGTATAGTACTAAAATTAATGAATTTTATCTAGGCATATAACTTCCAGGAATGAATGCTACAGATATTTGCCTCCCTTACAGCTAATATAGTTAGGTAGCCAATGGGTTAAGAGAAGAAGTTATATGTACAACTTGTTTCTTCCCAGTTTCTGGAACTTAGATACATTAGTGAATTATCTTGATTACATGGCAGTACTATATAAGCACTTTATATGAACCAACACATTGAATTATCACATACCTTTAACAGGTATGTAATCTAATTAATCCAATATTACAGATAAGTAAAACAAGGCAACAAAGTGAAATATTTTTTCCAAAGACACACAATAAGTGCTGGTACCATAATATGAACATAAAGAGTATAAATCCAGAGTTTACAGCTTTTATTTTATATTTATTAGTTTTCTTCTTTACAACTTCACAATTTGCATTGCTCATCTAGTTAAACAAAAGCATTTTAAACTCAGGCAAAATTATTATAACAACAAAGAAAGATCATCTGCATACATGTAAATGTTTTCTAAATATCCATTTGATTTCATCAGAGGTAATCTCTGGCATGTCCCTAGATGACCATGAAAACATTGCAAATATCGATTTGGGGGTTACAAATACATTTTACCAAGTTGGCAAGTTAACAAATACAGAATCTGTGAATAGTTAGGATAGACTGTATATCAAGTTAGGGGAATACTTATAAAACTCTTTACCTCTTCAATGACTGTAAAAGTCAACTATTGTTTTGTGTTTACCAGTGACTCCCTACAATAGTGACTCAAAGAAAAGAACTATGAGTTCACAAAAATTGTGATTTCTTTCAATGAAGACAGAAAAAATGGTGAGAGCTTTACTCCAAGCTAAATGAGGGATATGGATATATTCATAAAGCAGTGTAATGGACATTGAAAACTAAGGAGGGGGGAGGTGGGGAGTGTGTGAGAGATAAAACTCTACCTATCAGGTACAATGTACACTGTTCTTGTGACTGGTACACTAAAAGCTCTGACTTAGGCATTATATAACTCACTCATGTAACAAAAACACTGCTACTCCCTAAATCTTCTGAAATAAAAAAAAGAAAAAGAAAAAAGAAAAAAGAAAAATAAAAACTAATATCACATTTAAATAGTCCACAAAATAAATTTGTGAAGAGGAATAGTTTTGGTATGTTTACACCACCAACAATTAAACAAACAACTACAAAACTATTACATACTTATATATAGTTTTCTAATTACCAGAGGGGATGAGAGACAAAACCAAGCTCTATTTATTAAGACATGGCCTTTTTAATAAATTTTAACATTAATCAATCTACCAGCATTATTTTAAATGACCTCTATTTTCAGGCTAATTATAAATTTGAATCTATATTTCTCCCTATTATCATTCTGAGTGCTTGCCTAATTAAATTGGTTTGTGTATCCATCTAAATGAAGTTCTCTGCTTCACTACTTCATACACTGTGTGCCGATTTGACAATAAAGTAAAACAATTCAAGACTCTATTTGATGATTTAATTTTTCATTTTATTCACTAGCTCTAAACTTCCATTTTTATGTATAAAACTTATTTCATTTTCATCATGGCATTTCCCTCAAAATCAATAGTCATATATTTTGCCCTTCATTGCATATCTAGATATTAGCTTGTCATTACAGTACAATTTATTATTAAATAGATATTTGAATGCTATTCTCTTTTCCATGTAATATATAAAAAGAACTCCACCTCAACCCACCATTACCTCCTCTCTTCCCTCAAAACACTTCTAGAATTTACCTGGAAGCTGTAGAAATCTAAGATTTTATCTGTTTTCACACATTTGCATAGCAAAGTACTGGGCTGATAGATTTTTTAGTTTGCGTTTCCACTAATGTTGAGCAAACCATCACTTTCTCTGAATCTAAATTATTTAACCTATACAAGTGAAGGAACAGTATCTATGGTAGATGACATGGTTATAGTGAGGATCAGATAAGATAAAATAGTCAGTTATTTTAAATTGTAAGACAAGTATAAAAATGACTAATTTGATATTTTCATGAAGAGGGATTTTAATTAACTAAACAAAGATATGGTACATAATCATTAGATCTGTCTATGTATAAGTAGCTATATCCAGTACCATGTGATTATTTTTTAAATTTTGTATCAATACTTCCAATGTCAAGGAGGATGCCCTGTATTTCCCCTCCATTAACATTTATAAAGCATAACAATAATTATAGGTCATATAAAAATGATTATGTTGTTTGTAGAGTTTTCTTGTCAAAGGTTTGAAATTCACAGAAGATATTTATAGTTGGCAGAATAATGTCCCTCCCTGACCCCAAAGACACCCATGCTCTAACCTTGGTAGCTTATCAATATATTATTTTACATGGCAAAAGAGATTTTGCTGATTTGATTAAGATTAAAGACATCGAGTTGGGAAGAGTTTCCTGGATTATTTCAACAGATCTAATCTAATCACATGAGTTCTAAAAGTGGAATAAAAAAGCAGGACAGGGAATCTGAAAGATAATAAGAAATTCCTAAATAATTCCACCAATTTTCTGTGCTTTCAGAGCCTACACATACTACTCTTAGAGCATTTGGTACATTGCATTTTAAATTAGGATTTACATGTCTGCTTTTCTATTAAAAATTAATTTTGCAGTGTCAGATTATTGTTGCTCTTGATTTTTCCTTTCCCTGTACCATCTAATCCAAAGCAATTGATTAAAATATTTATGTTAAGTGAAGAAATCAGGATAAACTTTATCTTCCCAACCAAATTATTAGATAGAAGCAAAAAAAAATTAATCATTTTTAAAACCATTTTGTAGTTGATAAGGGTTTCTCATACATACTTTTTAGTTAATTCTTGATTTTTAAGATCAAGGTGTGTCCTCCTTTGTATGTAAGTAACAATCTTATCTATACAGAATTATCTCTTCTGTCTAGTTAGCTGTACTTTCTGATTTTTCCATTTATGATTATATTTTTAAAGAGATAAGTATTTCTTTTTTTTGAGAGAAAGAGAGGGTCTCACTTTGTCACCCAGGCTAGAATGCCATGGCATGATCATAGCTCATTGCAACTTCAAATTCCTGGGCTCGTGCAATTCTTCTGGCTCAATTTCCCAAATATTAATAACTGGGACTATAGTTCTGTGCCAACATGTCCAGCTAAACTTTTAAATTTATTTTTTGTAGAGATGGGGTCTTGCTATATTGCGCAGGCTAGTCTCAAATGATCCGCTCACCTTGGCTTCCCAAAATACTGGGATTACAAGTGTGAGCCACTGTGCCTGGCTGATAAGATATATTGGTAAGAACTTTTAAAGCAGTTGGGCTTTAGTATAGTGATAATCCTTAGCTATGATACTGTAAAGCTAATAGCTTCACAAAAAGAAAAATATGGGGCAAAGTCCGTCATTTAAACTTTAAGTTAAGGGAAGACTATTTATTGATAATATACCAATATTTAATAGCTGCCTTTAATCTAGAGAAGATTTTTGTTTTCTAGTCATATTCACATAAAAAAGGGAACAATTTACACTGAAAAGTTAACTATTGATTTTTAAAAGCTTCCATTATGTAATAATAGATTGGATTCCATTATATTGAGCACTAAATCCTGCCTTATTATTATGACTTTTTAAAATATTAACCATGGGGACAGTTTTATAGCTTTATTCCAGTTGAGATTAAAAATCATTTAGTGTTCTAATTTGATGACCAACAAACTACCTCACAACTTGTAGATTTAAAGATTTGAATCCCTTTAGATTTGGGAATTTGCCAGTGGAAGACAATTCATGTGAGCTCTCTGCCTTCCATATCGGCAGGCTTGGAGAGGCTCTTCACGTATGTTTGTCTCACATGTGTAGCTATATATGCATTCCCAGGGGATTGCCTTCTTCAGATGAAGTTAGTACCGTTAAGTATATGAAATAGTAAGCAAAATTCAAAATTCTTTACTAAGTATGTGAAGCATAGTCATCTCTGTGCTGCTGCATTGTGTCCAGAACTTCATTTAGCCTCACTCAGCTTAATGTCAACAGACTTACCCATGAGAAACATTGAAGAAAAAAATTGGGAAATCCGTAGTTTGTCTTACGTTTGTTCCCTGGTTTCTTACTTGTAATGAAGCCTGTTGAGCCATGTCTCTATTTCTATTGCTTAAAACCTTTTGTTCTTTCTTCCCCTCCTTCAAACAAAATAGGTAGGAATCTATCATTTATGTATGTTCTTTCATTGACTATATACATATATAAGCATTCATATTCATCTGATAAGAACATACACATACACACATATGCACACACATTATTAAACTATATTTTAATAATGAAAGGATTTTGTTCCATTTAAAAAATAAATTTCAGGTATTAACAAGTAGGGAAAAAGTGATTCGAGGAAAATCAAAGAGTATTCAAAAATCTATCTTGGGACATACACAATTGACTCTATGATCACATTGTCTTCAATCTTTTTGAGAATAAATAATATTCAGTGAACTGGATAGGACAACTCAACATCTTTTTCCCTTGGAGATAGTAATTTCTTTCATGATATCAACTTAGTATATCTTCTTGAGACAACACAAGTTATGTATTTTGTGATAATAGTAATAACTGTTTTTTTTTTTTTTTTCCCAGAGAATCAAGATTTATTTGCTGTCAGGCTCAGAGGGGACTTGCCCACCAAATTCTGAGCCCTGTCTACCAGGTTGTTTCCACTTTTATTAGGTTGGGGTGGTCCAAGGGGTGGGGTGTCAGGTGGCTGATGCAATAGGTAAGCGTGATTGCAGAAGCCAGATAATAAATAGGTTAGTATTAGGTTGATGAGGGTCTTCCTTATCATTTCCCCCTTTGATGC
>CAUYSK010121962.1:0-25256 GCA_963575035.1 Avahi laniger
CAATAAATGTTGGTGTGGATGTGGAGAGATAGGAACACTCATACACTGCTGGTGGGACTGCAAACTAGTGCAACCTCTGTGGAAAGCAATATGGAGATACCTTAAAGAGATACAAGTAGAACTACCATTTGATCCAGCAATGCCATTACTGGGCATCTACCCAAAAGAACAAAAAACACTTTATGAAAAAGACACCTGCACCCAAATGTTTATAACAGCACAATTCACAATTGCAAAGATGTGGAAACAACTCAAGTGTCCATCAATACATGAGTGGATTAATAAAATGTGGTATATGTATACCATGGGGTACTATTCAGCTTTAAGAAACAATGGTGATATAGCACCTCTTGTATTCTCCTGGATAGAGCTGGAATGCATTCTACTAAGCGAAGGATCCCAAGAATGGAAAAACAAGCACCATATATACTTGCCATCAAATTTGTATTAACTGATCAACACATAAGTGCACATATAAGAATAACATTTATTGGCTGTCAGGCAGGGGGAAGAGGGAAGGGGGAGGAGGGGACAGGTATATGCATACACAAAGAGTGCGATACGCACCATCCGAGGAATGGACACGCTTGAAGCTCGGACTTAAGGGTGGGGGACAAGGGCAATACACGTAACTTAAACATCTGTACCCCCATAATATGCTGAAATAAAAAACAATAGATATAATTAATTATAGGAAAAAAGGAGTGAGAGAGAGCAAGAGAGAAAAAAACTCTAACTATCTCATTAAGAGATTAACTTCCAATGAAAATCTTGTTCCACAATGATCAAAACACGTATTTATGTTGTTTTGACCAACTGTATACCAGTAGTTATTGTAATGATTCGATCCAGAAAATGTTTTAACATTTAGAGCCTTATGGACTCTGAGTTCCTTTTTTTTTTTTTTTGTAATAGAGAAATATGACACAAAGTATGTTTTATAGGAATAAAGTTCTGTAAGATAAAGGAATGGAAATATGAATCCAAGATGAAGAAAGAATAAAGTAAAATAAAGACCTTGTTCTACTATTTCTAAAAGGATAATTATATCAAATCACTTGGTACATAGACTCATTGGGAACATTAAAAAAATTATAACACAAGCTTGTTTTAAAATGTAGGTATTTGTAATAAATAACGAATTGTATTCTTTACAATTACTTAAACTTGTTCTAGAAATTTTATTAAATAGATGTCAACATAAAACTTGGGAATGGTACATAGCTTTTCTGAGTTCCTTTAGAAGTTTACAAGCAGACAAAAACGTTTGAAGGCCACATATCTGAAAGCTTTTCCTCTGTCTTTCAAGACACATCAAGACGCAGAGTCATCTTCCCTGTGATGAAGCCCTCTCCGACCTTCCCCAGGTTCCACCTGTGACCGGGTGCCCCCAACTCTGCTGGAGGCCTGACTTCAATCTCACACCGTCATCCTGCAGTGTGACTAGCTCTGTCTTCTCTTTTTGTCATCTCCAGCTCCTCCTTAGCCTTGGCATAAAGGACAAATTCAGCTAACACTGGAGGAAAAATAAAGGATGCCTAGATGGACGCATGGATAGATAACCTGCATGCATGCGTGCATAGAGAGACTCCAGTCTACGTAGCCAGCCATTCAGAGTTATTCTGAGCAAAAACATTTTCTCCGAGGGGAAAAAATAAATAAATAAAACAAAACAAACAAAAAAATCCCACAAAGTCTTCAAGACCCTGATTCCAAGGTTTCTTTCTGTACCACTACCTTTCACCAGATAATCACCACCTGATGCTCATATCATACAGTACAGGGTACAACTGTCTATGAAGAGTCAATGTCATGGCAGAACTTTTCCCTCAGCCTTTGAAAGAGTATCTTCTGTTTGGTATCTTGATTTTACAGGTCAGTTTTTTTATTTCATTTGCTTTTTAAATGATTCATTCTACCTTCATTGTAGATTATTTATTTATTTGGGCCGTTTCTGTTTTTGGCAGAGGGAAGAAGAAGGGATGGGGAGGGTTGATAGAGAAGATGGAGTGAATGTTGGGCTGGTATCTCCAAAAGATATTGCTTTCTTGGGTTACTAAATACATAGCCATTTATTCCAGGCATCTTCTCTCCATTTTTCTTTCTTGCTTCATACTTATAAAATACATAAAAGGTATAAAGTATTAATAATAATAATGTGAACCCCATGTATATACCACTATGCTCAAGAAAGTGAATATTATCAGTTCTGTTGAAGTCCCCTCTGTGCCCCTCCTCCATGCCATTCTCCTGACTTCCCTTCTCCCAAAAGTAATTTTGTTTTATCATTCCATTACTTTTTTAAAAAACAGATCACCAACATCTCTTAAATAATATATAGTTCAGTTTTTCCTGTTTTTGCATTTTATATAAATGTTATGTTGTATATATTCTTCTGCAACTTGATTTTTTTCACTTGACATTTTGTTTGAAAGATGCATCCATATTGATACACATGGCTGAAGTTCATTCATTTTCATTGCAGCAAGGAATTCGTTGAATAAGTACAACAAAAATGATCCATTCTCTTGTTGATAGCCATTTGTTCCTTATTGCCTTTGCTGCTACAAAAGAGGTTACTATGAACATTTTTGTAAATGCCTTATGTTGCACATGCGCAAGAGTTGGTCTAGGGCTGCCATCCCCAAACCCCAGGCCAGAGACCAGTACCAGTCTGTGGCCTGTTAGGAACTGGGCTGTACTGCAGGTGAGTGGTGGGCAAGTGAGCAAAACTTCATCTGCATTTACAGCCACTCCCCATTGCTCGCATCACTGCCTGAGCTCTGTCTCCTGTCAGATCAGTGGCGCCATTAGATTCTGCATTACAGTGAATTGTATAGTTATTTCATTATATATTACAATGTAATAATAAGCGAAATAAAGTGCACAATCAATGTAATGTGCTCGCCATCTTGAAACCATCCCACCCTGCCCCAGTCCATGGAAAAATGGTCTTCCATGAAACTGGTCCCTGGTGCCAAAAAGATTGGGGACTTCTGGTTTAGGGTGTATGTGTGGGTATGCATGCATGTGTAAATGTACACACACATCCTAGGAATTGCTGGGTCACAGAACATTTTATGTGTACGTTCAACTTTACCAGAAAACAACAAATTATTTTCAAAAGTGATTGAAATAATTTATACTCTTACCAACAGTGTATAAGAGTTTTTGGTATTCTACAGCTTCACCAACAGATTTTTAAAATATCTTATCAAGTTTGGGGCTATAAAATCGTCTTTCATTCTGGATTAATTTGCATTTCCTTAATTATAAATGAGCTTGAGCATGTTTGCCTATGTTTATCAGACATTCATGGTCTCTCTTTTGTGGAATGCCTTTTGTGTATTTTTTTATTTCAGTTTTTGCCTTTTTCTTAATGATTTTTAATATACTGATTTTTATATAATTACAAAATATATAATTATAATTATAAAATGCATACATGTGTCATATATAAAATATGTATTATAAAACATAGATTTTTTTCTGGATAAAATTCCTTTATCAGTTATGTGTTTTGCAAATTTCTTCTCCCAGATCCTAGCCTGTCTTTTACATTCTTTCTGCCATCTTTGAATAAACAGAGTTGTTAATTTTAATGGAGCTGAGTTTGACAATACTTTCCTTCATATTTTGTACTTTTTGTTCTTTGTTTAGGAAATTCTTTCCTTCACTGAGGTCAGACACATATTCTCCTACATTTTTTTCTAAAAGTTTTGAAGTTTTCCTTTTCGTATTCAATTCTTTGATTTGACTGCAATTGATTGTTGTGTACAGTGTGAGATAGGGAGTCAATTTTTTTCCAGATGGACATCTGATTTCCTTTACACCAATTATTGAATGGTCCATGCTTTTCCCACCAATTTGCAATGCCAGATTTGCTGTATATAAAGTTTCCATCCATGTATGTGGCTGCTTTTAGGATCTATTCTGTTCCATTGGTTTCATTTTTTTTCATCCCTTTTCCTACAGTTTCTTCCTAACTGTGCCTCAATCAATGTAGAGAAGTCATTCCGTTATCCCATCTTGGCTAATGGTTCTTAGGGATATCTGGTAATACTGTATCTATCTTATATCATTGTTGTAAAGTAATCAAACAGGACACAATATGTAAAGTGGTAAGTAAAATGCCTGGCACAGAGTAAGCCCTCAAAAAACCATAATTATCATTATCATGATACCTTATAGTGTCCATAATTTACTTGCTTTAACATCACAGTAGCTAGGCTCCTCAAAATAAATTACTGGAGCACTCTCAGGAAGGTGCTGGTCATGTAGTATAAATTGCCTGCTTTTTCCTACAAAACTAATTAAAGGAAAAGAGGAGTTAAGTCATGAAAAAAATATGTGTTGTATGAATCAATCAATTAGGTGCGGGAGAGAGTCAACAAATAATTACAACACGGTCATCAACAATAATGGTTACCATTTCTCAAATGCTCCTGATCAACCAGGCAATGTATTCACACATTTAAAATCTTGATTTATTGAGTTCCTATTGTTCCAAGAGCTGTGCTAGGCCTTACAAATATTACTTCTTGCTTCCACAAGAACTCTGCAAGGCAAATATTATCATCCTCATCTAAGATGAGGACTCTGAAGCTCAGAGAAGTAACACAATATATAAAAGGCTACTCAACCAGAAAGTGGCAAAGCCAAGATGTGAGCAGAATAATCTTACTACAAAGACTGCATTTTTGCCTTATATCACATCATCTCTCTAAAACTTAGCAACTTACAAAAGACACAGGCTAAGATCAAATCCTTACAGCACCATCACCCTATTCTAACCAACAAATAAAGAACCAGCTGTGACCAAGGGATATACAAAATGCTACAGAACATCCTACACATACTTAATGAAATATAATTATATATATATTAATGTGTTTATGTGCATGAAATTCTTACCATTGTGCCAAACGAAACAGTCAACAAGTGGTTACTATAACTAAGAGACAGACTTTCAAGGTGGCCAATGACATGGATTTTGGAGCAGACCAAGACTGAATTTGAATTCTGGTCTTTCTAATTTACTAGTTAGGTGATCTCGGGTAAGTTGTCACTTATTTCTGAGGCTCAATTTCTTTACAAGTTTGTTGTAAGAATTAAATGCATTTCAGATGCTTAGTACAGTACCTAGCACAGAATAAACACCAATAATCAATAATTTTCATTGTTGTTCACAATTGAAGTATCACAAAAGATGTGCTTAATTCTCCTCAGAGCAGATGCCTGCTGTGTTACCTGATGTTAATACCTCTCCATTTCAGGGGTCATGCAAAGCATGGGGCCCATTGATGCTGCACTAATTTACTTGGCCATGGGGCTTACCTTGTCTTCTTCCAGAATGTCTTCATCTTCGTCATGGATTCTGGAGTATGGATTGCAAACTGGTGATTTCATTTGGACCATGTGGGATATTGAAACCTTTGAATCTGTTGCCAACATTCAAAAATTGGCAGATATATAAACACTGTTAGACAACTTTCACCCTCTTTGAGGTATGTTTTCACTAGAAGCATTGGAAGAGGCAGTAGGTATTATCACCTATAAATTAAACATTATTGTGATAATTCACTGATTTACAATGAAAAATTTTCACAGCTTCAGGAATCAGGAGTCAAATCTTGTCTCATCAGTACGTTCTCTTCTAGGAGGAAATGCACATGAGTGGCCAAATTGTAGACAGAGGATTTCTTGGCGAAGAGGAAATCAGAACAAGGGGAATGTTGAACAGTCCCAATGGCCAATGACATCAATCTATGATGACCTTAAACAACCCAAGGCCCCCACCCCCTCCATCTAGGAGACAGTTCCAAGGAGCAGTTATTCGAGTCTGCTCCTCTTTCTAATGGACAGCCCTGGAGAACACCAACTTTTTATTTTCTCGTACCCTTGACTCTTCTTTGTCTAGGCTCCATGCAGATGTAGTACAAACTCTCTTATCTAACAAAATTGAGAAATGTAGTTTGTCAATAGAATTTTTAAAAGTAAATTTTAAGTTGGAAAAATTCTTATGGACATTGGCCTAGGGAAAGAATTTATGAAGAAAACCCCAAAGGCAATCACAGCAACAACAAAAATAAATAAATGGGACCTGATCAAATTAAAAAGCTTCTGTATCACCAAGGAAACTAACATTAGAGTGAATAGACAACCTACAGAATGGGAGAAAGTATTTGCATTTTACACATCCAATAAAGCACTGATAACTAGAGTCTATACAGAACTCAGGAAAATCAACAAGAAAAAATCAAACAACCCCATTTAAAAGTGGGCAAAGGGCCGGGTGCGGTGGCTCACGCCTGTAATCCTAGCATTCTGGGAGGCCGAGGTGGGCGGATTGTTTGAGCTCAGGAGTTCGGGATCAGCCTGAGCAAGAGCGAGACCCCGTCTCTACCAAAGATAGAAAGAAATTAATTGGACAGCTAAAAAATATATAGAAAAAATTAGCCGGGCATGGTGGCCCATGTCTGTAGTCCCAGCTACTTGGGAGGCTGAGGCAGTAGGATTGCTTGAGCCCAGGAGTCTGAGGTTGCTGTGAGCTAGGCTGACACCACGGCACTCACTCTAGCCAGAACAACAAAGTGAGACTCTGTCTCAAAAAAAAAAAAAAAAGTGGGCAAAGGACATGAACTGAAACTTTTCAAAAGATGACAGACTAATGGCCAACAAACATATGAAAAAATGATCAACATCTCTAATCATCAGGGAAATAAAAATCCAAACCACAATGAGGTATAACTTAACTCCAGTGAGAATGGCTTTTATCAAAAATCCCCAAAACAACAAATATTGGCATGGGTATGGAGAGATGGGAACACTCTTACACTGATGGTGGGACTGCAAACTAGTTCAACCTCTATGGAAATTAATATGAAGATATCTCAAAGCACTCAAAGTAGAATTACCATTTGATCCAGCAATTCCTTTAGTAGGCATCTACCCAAAGTAGAAAAAGACATTCTATAACAAAGACATCTTCACTCAGATGTTCATAGCAGCACAATTCACAATTGCAAAGATGTGGAAACAACCCAGGTGTCCATCAATAGATGAGTGGATTAATAAAATGTGGTATATGTATACCATAGAGTTCTACTCAACCACAAAAAACAATGATGATCTAGCACCTCTTGTATTATCCTGGATAGAGCTGGAGTCCATTCTTCTAAGTGAAGTATCACAAGAATGGAAAAACAAGCACCACATGTGCTCACCATCAAATTGGAATTAACTAATCAACACTTATGTGTACCTATGGAAGTAACATTGATAGGGTGTCCAGCAGGTGGGAGGGGATGAGGGGATAGGTAAATTCACACCTAATAGGTACGGTGTGTGATGTCTGGGGGTTGGACACACTTGTAGCTCTGACTTGGGCAGTGTAAAGACAATATATGTAACCAAAACATTTGCACCCCCATAATATTCTGAGATTTAAAAAAGGACATTTTTTTAAAAATTAAATTTTAAAAAGTTAATTGGAAAAACATGGGGAAATCATTAAAAAGTTGTATTTAACATCTTATTCTAAAGCACATCAATGTACCTTAACTGCCAATTTTTTGATATAGGGCTAAGGTCATTTCTTTAAAATCTACCTCTTCTCTCTCGCATAAAGCTCACCCATGAGGCATCATATACAATTTTGATTCCTAAACTTATTTAAAGTGTAGCAAGAAAATAAAGATCCCCGTGAAGCAACTTGAGAGCAAAATCCTTCTAGATTTTTACAATTCTCATTGTAATCACAGTTGTCTCACGTATAGCAATTTTAGGCCAGGCATGGTGGCTAGAGCCTATAATCCTAGCACTCTGGGAGGTCGAGGCTGGAGGATCCCTTGAGTTCAGAGGTTCAAGACCAGCCTAAACAAGAGCAAGATCCTGTCTCTACTAAAAATAGAAAAAATTAGCTGGGCACGCTTCCATAGTCCCAGCTACTTGGGAGGCTGAGGCAGGAGAATCGCTTGAGCCTCAGAGAGTTTGAGGTTGCTGTGAGCTATGGTGACACCATGACACCACTGCACTCTAACTGGGGTGACAGAGCAAGACTCTGTCTCAAAAAAAGAAAGAAGGAAAGACAAAGAAAAAGAAGAAATGAGAAAAAATCCCTTTATATATAGATTTAATCTAATATAATTATAAAAATTGCAACTTTATTTTAATCAAAACCTTTTGTCAAGCCTTTTCATAGCATCCAATTTAATTTTCATAAAAACAAGAACTCATTATTTTTGCATTCATTATTTCATTAGTTAACATAATATTTTATTTAACCGTGTGATTACAAAATAGTACGACTGGCATAAACAGGTATGGGATCGAGCCCAACTGAATCTAGGAAAGCATGCAACATAATTGATAGGAGCAGAAGAGCTGAGCACACAAGGGACTGGACTACCAGCCAGAAGCTTTTATTGAGATGTGGACATTCATCGGTATATTCTACAGAGAAACAGTACATCTACTAATCTGGCTAGAATATTAAATGGGACCAGTTAAAAGGACACATTTTATAAACATTCTTTTTTCCCCCTTCAGATCATGTGTTGTATAACTGGTTGGATTTAAGCTCTTTCAGATATAGTCGCAATCCTCTCTTGCCTTCTGAGACTACACTCACCTCTTTAGCCACCTAATAAGTGATTATAAGTCAGGGAGATTTCCTTTTAGTTTATCGCAAGCTCGTTTTACAGATCTGAGTTTGGAATTTACTGTGCTGCTTCCAGGGACTGCTGTAAGGATCGAATGAAACTGTGCATGTGAAAACTCTTTGTAAACTCAAAAGCCCTAATCTGAAGTCAGTTATTTTGTGTGCATTTATCACACCATCCCACTAGATTGTGAGTTCTTTTAGGATAGGAATAAAATCACAACAATATCTGCATGCTGGTGCAAAGCCAGTACAGTACTGAGCACGTGGTGAGGATCAAGGTTACTGGGGATTGATCCTGTTTGGATATATACAAATATATTGTCCTTACCTGCCAGATACAAGCACACACTGGGCAGAGCATCCCATAAGTCCTGGAGCATTGTCATTGAACAAGAAAATGCTTAATAAACACCTACTGAATGCTAATGCCAAGAACTCGTATTGCACATGCGTGCATGGAAGCTTTCGTACATCCACCAGACCTTCCTGACAAGACACACCCTTGTTTGTAAAATCCTGTTATTGTCAATATGCCACAAATAGGTGGTATTTCTAGACATTTTGAGTTTGAGAGAAAATGATTTTTCTAGTTCTTATGAGATCTTTTTTTTTTACTTTTTATTATGGACAATTTCAAACACACAAAAGTAGAGAGAAAAGTATCACAAACCCGCAGAAACCCATCACCAGCTTCAACAACTATCGATTACAGCCAATCTTGTTTCACTCATTCTATCACCTGCTTTCCCCCAAATAGTGTTTTTTATTATTATTTTTTTAATTGACACATAATAATTATACATATTTATGGGATACAGAGTGATATTTTGATACATGCGTACAATGTGTAATGAGCAAATCAGAGTAATTAGCAAATCCATCACCTCATCTATCACTTCTTTGTGTTGGGAACATTCAAAATCCTCTCTTCTAGCTGTTCGAAAATACACAAAAAATTGTTCTTAACTATAGTCATCCTACAGTGCTGTAGAACACTAGAACTTATTCCTCCTGTCTAGCTATAGTTTTGTATCTATTAACCAACCCCTCCTTATCTTTCCCTCCCCTCTACCCTTCTCCGTCTCCAGTAACCACTATTCTACTCTCTATTTCTATGAGATTAACTTTTTTAGTTTCCACATCTCCCCATATTTTAAGCCAGTTCTAGACACTGTATCATTTCACCTACAAAAATTTCAGTATGTACTTGAGTAAATTTTATAAAAACATAAATTATACCTAAAAGAAATTATAAAAATTCCTTAATATTATAAGATATTCAGATTTATAATTGTCCCATAAATGTCATAAATAGTATAGTTATCTCTTTCTGTCTCTCTTTCCCTCTTTTTCTTCCTTCCAGTTTGTTTACATCAGTATCCAAATAAGGCCCACACATTGCTATTAGTGGAGGTATCTTTTAAGTTTCTTTAATCTGCAGGGTTCCCCTTCAGGCACTTGTGCTCACATTCTCTCTTTCTCTCTCTTTTCTTGTTGTAACTTATTTGTGAAGAAGCCAGGTTGTCCTGTAGAGTTTCCTGCTGTATTAGTCTGCTTGGGCTTCCATAACAAAATACAATCTTCTCTCAGTACCCACCGGGGATTGGTTCCAGGACTTCTCATGAATACCAGAATTTTCAGATGCTCGTCACGTATATAAAATGGAGTAATATTTACATATAACTTACACACATCCTCCTGTATATTTTAAATTATCTCTAGATTACTTATAATACCTAATACAATGTAAATGCTATGTAAATAGTTATTGTATTGTTTACAGTAATGACAAAGAAAAAAGTCTGTACTGCTCAGTACAGATGCAATTTTTTAAAAAATATTTTTGATCCTTGCTTGGTTGAATCCACGAATGCAGAGCCCCCAGAGATGGAGGGCTGACAGTACCACTGACTGGGTAGCCTAAATAGCAGACATTTATTTTTTCATAGTTCTGGAGGCTGGAGGTCTAAGATCAAGGTGCTAGCAAGGTTGGTTTCTGCTAAGGCCTCTCTTCCTAACTTACAGGTTTCTGCTAAGGCCTTTCTTCCTTCTCATTGTGTCCTCACATGGCCTTTCCTTTGTTGGCGTGAGTGAGGGTGGGGGTCACGCACACTCTGTTGTCTCTCCCTCTTCTTATATAGACCATAGTCCTATTGGATTAGGGCCCTGCCCTGATGATCTCATTTAACCTAATTACCTCCTTAAAACCCCTGACACCAAATACAGTCACACTGGGGTTAAGGCTTCAGTATGTGAATTCTGGGGAACATAATTCAGTCCATAAAGCTTACAGTCTGGATTTTGTTGATTGTATCCCCAAGGTGTTGTTTAGCATGTTCTTAGATTCTCTATATTTTCTGTACTTTGGTAGTTGGAACTAGAGGCTTGATAAGATTAAGACTTAATTTTTTGATAAAATTATTTCATGGTACTGTATACTGCTATCTATAATACTAATTTATGTAAATGAATCTCATGTGTATTAACATTATTAATTATCCAAAAATGGAATTTCTCAAAGCCATCAAAATACCAAGTATATTTTTTGTATAACCCTGTCAAAATTTTCAAAGGTAAAATCATACACAACAATGATAGCTAATATTTATTGAGCACCATGTGCCGGACACTTTGTGTTTATTCTTCAAAACAATCTTATCATGTAGGAATGTATTTTAAATAATTTTTATTTGAAAATATTAAGGGGGTACAAGTGTTTTTGTTACATGGACGAATTATATAACACCAAAGTCAGGACTTTTATTGTGCCCACCACCAGAATAGTGTACTTTGGACCCAATAGGTACCTTTTGGTACCTATTGGGTCCATCACCCTCCTCTTCCCACCTTCTTAATTTCTAATGTCCTTTACACTACTTTATGACCATATGTACCCATCGTTTAGCTCCCACTTCTTAGTGAGAACATGTAGTGCTTTTTTTTTTTTTATTTCTAAGACACTTCACTTAGGATAATGTTCTCCAGTTCCATCAAGTTGCTGCAAATGACATTATTACATTCCTTTTTATGGCTGGGTCATATTCCATGGTGTGTGTGTGTGTGTGTGTGTGTGTGTGTTTGTTTGTTTGTTTGTATGTGTACGTACATATATATAAACACATACACACATGCATATATATAGACACACCCATACATGTCTATATACACTACATTTTCTTTATCCACCCATCAATTGATGGGCACTTAGGTTGATTCTATCTTTCTGCAATTGTGAATTGTGCTGTGATAAACATTCAGGTACAGGTGTTTTTTTGATATAATGACTTCTTTTTCTTTGGGTAGATACCCAATAGTAGGATTGCTGAATCAAACGGTAGGTCTACTTTTAGTTCTTTGAGGAATCTCCATACTGTTTTCCTTAGAGGTTGTACTACTTTATAGTCCCACCAACAGCGTATAAGCGTTTCTTTCTCTATGCATCCACAACAACATCTATTGTTTTTTGATTTTTTAATAATGACCATTCTGATAGGGGTAAGTTGGTATCTCATTGTGGTTTTAATTTGCATTTCCCTGATCATTAGTGATACTGAGCATTTTTTCATATGTTTTTTGGCCATTTATCTATCTTCTTTTGAAAAAACTCTGTACCTATCTTTTGCCCTCTTTTTAATGGGTTTATTTGTTTTTGTTTTTTTTTCTTGCTAATTTGAGTTCTTTGTAGATTCTGGCAATTAGTCCTTTGTCAGATGTATAGTTTGCAAACATTTTCTCCCATTCTGTAGGTTGTCTGTTTACTCTGTTGATTGTTTTCCTTACTGCTCAGAAACTTTTAAATTCAATTAAGTCCCATTTATTTATTGTTATTGCTGCTGTATTTGCCTTTGGGGTCCTAGTCACAAATTCTTTGCCTAGGCCAATGTCTAGAAGAGTTTTTCCTATGTTTTCTTCTAGAATTTTTGTGGTTTCAGAGGTCTTACATTTCAGTCTTTAGTTGTCATTAGAGAATTATTTCCTAATTTTTCCAGTGGAGAAAATACGACTTTAGGAAATTTTCTTAAACTGGCTTTTTAAAACGTCTTCTCAAATATTTAGTCAAATACCAAGTGAATTGAATTTTCTTTTGGAAAAGCTTTAGAATTCAAATTTGGTGGGGCATTAAATCATGAGAGATTCTCTCTGAGAGAGCTAGAGCAGGTTGTCAGTAAACAGTCACCAAGTTTACCAGGTTTTACCACAGCAGACTGATTCATGGTGAAACAGAAATGCCAGGTACAGATGGATACACCTCCCCCAGTCTGATTCATTATATTTCCTGTTATTGAGTTCCCACTACCTGTCTACATTTTCTTCCACTTTAATACATTTTTCACCAGTTTTTGGTAAAAATCCTCATTTGGTTGAACACTAGCACTGCAAAGTCTTTAAATTTTGTTTCTGTATAGTGATTACCGTATATCAGATAGAGTTCTAAAACCTTCTTTGTGGATTAACTCACTTTGTTCTCACAAAAACCCTATGAGGCAGGAACAATGATTAGTACCACTATATACACGAGGAAAATGAGGCCCAAGGTGTGGGCCTCAAAGACTGTTGCTCTTCAGGGGGCCACGGTGCTGCCGGCACCACAGGCACCACAGTGCAACATCTCGTTCACCACTGCCTCTCTCAGTCTGTAATTTCCATCCTCCATCCCTCAGGCATGGCCCACAGTCAGCTTCACACTGGAGCAACGCAAACCTTGAAAACTGGCTTAAACATCCAGAACGTTGACATGCAAGCACACCAGGACCCTCCTGTTGGCCAGTCTGCCATTTTCCTCATAACGGGGAAGCCTCATTGGAAAAAGAACTTTAGGTCAGAAAATCCAGAGCCAAGGGAACGAACTATGCAGGTTGCACAGGCTTGGGAACTGCAGCCCAGCACAGGGAGTTGAAGTGGGTTAAAGATGAGGGTTTGCCTAGCATTGCTGGGATGGAAGGAAAGAACCAACAAGATTCTGTGCCAGTCACTCTCTGCTTGCTTTCTGCTCTCCTCCAGGCATGCTCTACTGTTTTCTGCCCTGTTCTGTGCTCAGGGAGGCTGAGCCCAGTGGACTGTGTCAGCCAGCCTTGCAGGCCAGCTGGCTTCCGAATAGACTCAGCAATGAGGGACACTGGCAGGCAGCTGGAAGGTGGGAGGAGAGAGAATTCAGGGTATTTTTCTCCCTCTCTCTCTCCCTCTTTGTACTGCATCTCTGGCCTTGGCTGCATTCCTCCACAGCTACAGCTTCTCCATGGCTCCAGCTCACACGAGCTCCAGTAACACTCTCTTCCCCTCGCCCTTTCCAAGGCTGAAAGGTGGTAACAGCTTCCCACTGCTGCTAGTCTCTGGGTGCTTCAGTGTCCTGTTTGTTCCCTTAGCCTAGATCATACCTCTAGAAACAGTTCCTTCATTAAAGTCTCCTCATTTGTACCATCTGGGGTGAACCTAGTGTCATGCTAAGATTGTTTGCTGCACATGAACTTAGGCTGGGCAGGGGTGCATCAGAAGACCTAGAACAAGGCAGGCTAGGCTGGGATTGTTTGAGGGTTGGCCCTGCACCAAAGTGTAAGTGTCAAATACTCTCCGGTTAGGGTGCTGGTTGGGCCCAATAGATGATTTTACAAGGCCTTATTTATCATCGACTCATTTTGGGAGCTTCTTTCTCCTATATAAAAATGACAAAACCCTTCTCCTATATGAGAATAAAATCGCAAGCCTCTTAAGATCCTTACTGTGGCTGGTGAGGACACCATTATTCCAGAAGAAGGCTAGGAAAGTTGTCACACATGCTTTTGCTTTTCCTATGGCCTCAAACATTGCAACATGCCCTTTCTAGTGTAGAAGTTAGATGCCCCAGTACTAGAACCAGAGTGCCTCAGTTCAGACCATGGCTGTACCTCTTGCTATCCCTGTGACTTTGAATAAGTAGATAATCTCTCTAGGCCTTAGTATTCTCGTCTATATAATGGGGATAATAATGGAATTGAAACAAGGACTAAATGACCTATTACATATAAAGCTCTTAGCACCATTTCTGACATCAGAAAATATTTTAAAAATCTTATTATTTCCATCACTTACGTAGCAACATGACCTTCAGCAATTTACTTCGACTTTCTACGCCTCTATTTCCTCGTCTATGAACTGGGATAAAAAACACTGATCTCCTGGATTGTGTGAAGATCAAAAGGGAGAAATTGTCAATGAAAGTGTTCTAGAAACTACAAAGCATCTTATGAATGCAAGGTCTTTTCAAAAACACATAATAATAATTATCACAATTTAAAAACTAGTAAGGGCCCCTAAGCAATGTCTCAATAAACCTTAACACCAATATCCATAATAAAATAGAGGAGAAAATTTAATAATAATGTCATGAGATGATGTTAGATAAAGAATAGACTATTTAAAACAGAAAAGGTCAAGAGAACTACTGAGAAATGGATTTGGTTTCATTCTGAGGCTAACAGCTTAAAATTAGCCTCTGGAAAGTGATTTCTACCACAATATATTATAGTATCCAAATTAGCTGGTCATTAAGCCAAGTATAATGATTATAAAACACAGTGGATCAAATGCATTGACGTGAGTATAGTCATCCCAAGAGAACTCCCAGAGGCCCCCCTTCTACTTCCCAAGCCTCCAGAGGGGGCCACTCCCCTCTTCGGAGCAGCGCACGTCCCTGCCCTCACTGCCCACACCTGCCCTCATCCAGGAGGGCAGGCAGCCGTGGTCTGGGGCCTGTGGCCATGACTTTGTTTGGAAGACTTGCTTTCCTGCCCTTCATTTGCTACCTTTCCTTTCCTAACAAAAGCATTGACTTCATGGTCAGGGTTTTAACCTCCTACTACTCAAAGTATGGCCTGTGGACCAGTAGCATCAGTGTCACCTGGGGGCACATCAGAAATGTACAATCTTGGGCCCCATCCTAGACCTGTTGCATCAGAATCTGCATTTTAACACAATCCCCAGGTGATTCATATGCTTATGGAAGTTTGTGAAGCACTGTTTTAATACTTCTGAGCCTCATACTTATCTTGCAAGGTTATCGTGACGATTAAATGTATTCAAAGTACCTGGCAAATAGCAGGTGCTAAATATGTTATCATCTTCCTTCACTCAGCACCTGGCACTGCCCATGCCTCTGCCAAGCCCTTCTCCCTGGGTTGGGGCTTCTGAACACTGACCTTAACTTGCTTTCTCAGACCCTGCCCCTTGGACAGTCCCCTGGACTCTGACCTCAGCTCTTCCCCTGGAGTCCCTGGCAGGCTGGCCGTGGCCTGTTGCTATACTTTTCAGCCCTCTCTGCTAACTTACACCCTCTCCAAGACCCACCTTTCTTGGCCTGTCCCTTCTTGTGGACATTTAAGACCCTGCAGCAGTACTTATTTTAGTCATGTTGCCATTGCTCAAAATGGCCTTGGAACCGGTCCTTGGAATTTGCCTTCACAGCCTCACACAGTGCCTGGCCCGGCAAAGGCACTCAACTAAATATTCCTCAGGGGAATGAATGAAGAACAAGGATTTGCTTCATACTGAGCCATGCTGTTAGCATTTAGTATCTCCCTCTGGGGAGTTTCTTGGCTTTTCCTTATTTTCACTTTTCTTTGGCACCCAAAAAGTATGATACAAAAGGCTGAGAGCCCTTGGGCCCCACAGGGTCCAGCCCTGCTCACTGTGTTTCCACACTGAGGCTTGAGGCCATATTGCCAGTAGGTAATAAAGTGTCTGGTCCTGGCCTGGTCTTCTATACTGAGGCTGTTGGTGTCCTGCCCAAATCTCCTTCACTAGCCAGTACACCCATCTCCCAGCTGCCTCAAGTGCTATGGCTAAAAGCTTCCACCTGTGACCTTCTTTGGACACTTGCTCTTGGATGAGATGTCTTACCTAGAAAAACTGGGGATGCAGTCAATGACTGACAGATCCAGGGGCACAAAAGCCCAGTCCCCCTACCTCAAGATGGGACAACTTTATGATGCAATTTGTATTTCAGAGTTCTTGTGGATCAGGCCAAGATTAGACTTTACCTGAGAACACATCCCTGCTCAGCTCCTTCTCTTGCCTTGTCTGTAGTCCTCACTGCCTTACAGCTTTCTTTCCAGAGCATTCCTCAATAAATTGTATGTGCCCCAAACTTTGCCTCTATTTCTAGGGAATCTAATCTAAGACAGTACTCTTGGGATTCAGTGGATGAGTGGCAGGACAAGATCCCTATGTTCAAGATCCCAAGTGCCCACCAAACACCATGTCGACACCAGCTCAACATGACTTACACTGGGGTCCCCACCTCCTCCTCCCATCGGCCCACAGGGCACCAGAACCAAGTGCAAGAGCAAAGGACACGGACCTAGAGCTGCTCTGTCTAAATGGTACCGGTGGCTATGGAGCAACTGAGCACTTGAAGTGTGGCTAATGCAACTGAAAAATTAAATGATCGATTTCATTTAATTGTAATTTATATTTTAAAACTGATAATTCAGTTATTAGAAAACTTTTAACAGCTGTGGTGTGTAAATCTACTGCTTTTTCAGTTATTATAAAATCTAATATAGATCAAGAATTTCCAATGAGAATTTAGTGTTCAAATTGAGATGTGCTGTAAGTGTAAAAAACATACACTGAATTCCAAAGATCTAGTATTAAAAAATAATGTAAAAGATATCATTAATAGTTTAACATTGCTTTCTTGTTGAGATGATATTTTGTTAAATAAAATGTTATTAAACCCAATTTAATAACTTTTTAAATTTTTTTTAAATTTTATTTATTTATTTATTATATATTTCAAGACAGAGTCTCCCTCTGTCACCCCAGCTAGAGTGTGGTGGCTGGCGTCATGATAGCTCACTGCAACTCAAACCCCTGAGCTCAATCGATCCTCCTGCTTCAGCCTCCCAAGTAGATGGGACTACAGGCATCTATTTTTTCTATTTTCAGTAGACACGGGGCATCTTGTTCTTGCTCAGGCTGGTCTCCAACTCCTGAGCTCAAGCAATCCTCCTGCTTCAGCCTCCCAGAGTGCTAGAATTACGGGTGTGAGCCACCGCACCCAGCCCCAACTTAATAACTTTTTTAAATTAATTACTTTTTAAAAATGTGGCTAGTAGGTGGGTACAGTGGTGCAGGCCTGTAGTCCTGGCTACTCGGGAGGCTGAAGTGGGAGCACTGCTTGAGCCCAGGAGTTCTAGGCTATAGGGTGCTATGCTGATCATCTGTGCCCACTAAGTTCAGCATCAATCTGGTGACCTCCCAGAAGCGGGGTACCACAAGGTTGCCTAAGGAGGGGTGAACCAGCCCAGGTCAGAAACAGAGCCAGTCGAAACTCCCATGCTGGTCAATAGTGGGATTGCTCCTGTGAACAGCCACTGCGCTCCAGCCTGGGCAACTTAGCAAGAACTATGCGGCTACTAGAAAATTTAAAATTATATATGTGGCTTACATTATATTTCTACTGGCAACACTCGTAAAAAACCTCAGCCTTAGCAGGAAGATGGGAAGGAAAAGTAAGCTTCCATCTGACCCTGAGTACTCACTGCATGCTTTCCAGGACCCTCCGCTCCAGGGAGCGCTGAGGTCCTTGAGATTCCCCAGCCACCAGAAGTCATTAAGAACTAACACTGGGTCTTTACCTAAATGACACTCTACGGCCATTTTCTTTGGTTAGCGGTAAGGTCGAATAAACAACATCGATGTCTCTGCAGCATTGCCAAGTGTGGTAGACTGTTATCCTGGTGGCCCCCAATTGGTCAGGCCCCCCAATATTCACACCCTTGTCATTTGCTGCCCCCGGGAATCCGAGCTGGTCCTGTGACCTGCTTTAACCAATTGAGGTGATGCTGAGTCAGTTCTGGGCCTAAGCCTCCGGAAGGCCTGGCAGCTTCCACTTTTGGGATAAGCCACCCTGTAAGAATCCAGTCCTCACTGGATTGTCAGCACCAACCTGCCAGGCATGTAACTGACACCGTCTTAGCAGCGCATCCTCCAGGCCCAGTCAAGCTACCTCATTTGACACCACATAGAGCACAGACGAGCCTTCCCCGCTGAGTCCTGCCCAAGTCACAGAATCATGAACAAGAAACATTACAAAATAGCTGTTGCTTCGAGCCACTACATGTTGGTGTAGTTGGTTACATGGCAATAGATTAACTGAAACATTAAGGGTCCTGAAGACTTTTGCCCATCTTTTTAAAACCTGATGTTGCTAATCATCTCATGCTCTTGAATTTACATTCAATTTACATTGAATTTACATTATTTTATCTTTGATAAGCTTCTTTTTAGTGTATCAGATAGCCCGTTTATATTCACACAATACTGATATTAATTCTGTGTCCCCATAGAGCAGATCTAGTTTTAGTCCAACCGCTTCTAGTCACCACAGCTGTAGGCACAAGACTGAGACGTCTTACACTGTGTCCTTTCCTTGTTCACAAGCCATCCAGACTGAGCACTTATTGTCACACCTCTTTGGATTCCCAAAAGCTGTAAGTCCTCAAGAGGACTCCCAGGAGCCAGTGAGTACGTACCTGCCTCACCCACTGCTCTCTTCTGAGGAAAATGGCCCCACTTAGTATTTCTGCAAAAACTTCCCATGGCCCCTGGCTTGTGATTTGAATGACCTCTCATAGATATCCTGACTCCACTTGATACGAACAGGGGACAATGGCTGAGCTAAAAGCAACAGAGTGAAAATGGATTGTGCAACAGAGATCAACTTCCTCTGAGGTGGTCCAGAGAAAACTCTACCCATCAGAGGTTTTTCGTATGCACGGTGGCATTAGGCTGACCAGATTCTCCTTTGAGAAGGGTAAATGCCAGGACCACAGGGGTCAGGTAGGGCACTGGGGCCCAGAGACACTGAGATGTCTCAGCTGGGCATGTACCCTGTCAGGAAACCCCCATGTCTCAGGTTGGGTTCCCTGAAACGGACACCGAAATGAAGATCAATGTGCAAATCAATTATGAAAGAAGCATTCCCAGGAGAAGCCAGGGACTAGTGACCAGAAACAATGAAGAGATTTGAGAATTCTGGGAGGATCATGCACAGTGTTCACTGTACTCCATTATGGAAGGTCACCTGGGTAGTCTCTTCCCTGCAGCCTGAAGGGTGTGTCTGGGTCAGCATGTTTATGTTCTTTCTTCAGTGTATCTGATGGTTTTCAGACTGTTCTCTACAAAGGTGCCTCTTGGGCCACCATAAATTCAGGAGCACCCAGCCAGTAGAGGATCTATTCCTTCTATCCGGCCGTAAAATGAAGTTCTAGTTTTTTTGTTTGTTTTATATATTGAGCTTCCAAGCATGATTTTACTTAAATACATGTCTCCACAGCTAAAGAAATGCTTGAAAACCACTCTGATAAACCATGGTCAGAATGGGTATATTAGTTTTCTATTGCTGCATAACAAATTACTGAAACCTTGGTAGTTAAAAACAACCCGAACAACCCACATGTGTTATCTCAGAGATTCTGTAGGTCAGAAGTCCAGGCTCTGCTTAACTGTACTCTCTGCTCAGGCTGTCACCAGGCTGCAGTCCAGGTGGTGGCCGAGGCTGCAGGCTCATCACAGGTTCAGCTGGGAAAATATCTGCTTCGTCTCCTTCGGGTTGTTGGCAGAATTCACCTCTTGTGGTTGTAGGACTGAAGTTCTGTTTTGTTGTTGGATGTCAGCTGGGGGCTGCTTTCAGCAAATATAGGCTGCCTGCAGTTCCTTGGCCCTGGCCCCCTCCAGAGGCCCTCTTGTGACGTGGCAGCTTCCTTCTTTAAGGCAGCAATGGACAGAGAGTCTCTTTAGAGCATGCTAGCAAGACAGAGCTATATATAAACATAATAATGTAAGCATGAGAGTGACACCCATCACCTTTGCCATATTCTATCAGTTAGAAGCAGGTCCTTGGTCTCACCCACACTCAAAGTGAGGAGATTATACATGTCATGAAAATGGGGCCACACTAGGGTCTATCTACCACAATGGTTACGGAGGGAAGGCATTTAATGGAAAACCTCTCGGGCTCCTAATTCTCTCACTCACGCCAGGCGGGTCTTAAGCAAGATCCTGTGCCTACGCTGAGTGGTTTTGGTCTATTGCCTTGCTCACTTGTCTCCTCCCCACTGGTTCAGGCCTGGGCTCTCCCTGATGAATTACACAGCCTTGCCCTACCTCAGTATTCTTATATCTGTTGCCTCAGATCCCATACCGATAACCTTTGTTTCAGTTGATTTCCTGCTTCAGTTTTCATATATTTGTATTTGATCATATCTGTCATTTGTTTTAAAATAATTTAAATTTACATAGCAACTGGCTACCATAGTAAGACAGTGTAAATCCAGGCCTTTCCAGTTTAAAGAAAAGGAAACTGAGCTCCTAGACTGCATAGCTAGTTAATAACACAACTGGAACTAAAAGCTTGCTGTCCTCCCTCTTTTTAATTTTCCATCCTATTAACTGGAATTGAAGAAGTCTGTATAAGCAATTTCCCCAGATAATTCGAATTTGCTATTTTAAATGTCCATACCTAACCATTCTTTGATGTGAAACTTTCTAAAATGGATTACACATTTCTCTGCCTGGGAAAAAAGCCATGTGGCCATAATTGTAGACTTCTTTTAATGACACAAGGTTATAATTGTGAATCTCATTTGTCACCCTGGGTTACAATAACAGTGCCCTTCAAACAGGGCCTCGTGAGGCTCACAGGGCTGTCCGCACTCTTGTCTCTGCAGCTGGAGAGTAATTCGGCTGCTTCCTCTCTCTCCGTGTCACATCATGATGTGGTGGCTTCTGACAGCATCCCAGCTCTCTTCACTGCCTCAGCAAAGAACCAAGAACAGGAGTTTGAGCCCCCATTAGGCTTAATTTCACCCACAGTTTTCAACCATTAGGCCTGGGGGATTGGGTGTTCACAACTGAGTCAGGAACATAGGGTTTTGTACAAAATTTTCTGCAATGTACAGGCTCTTTTTCTTACAGGTTTATGATGCAAACCAATGAAAGATGGTTGCTAATAAATGGTATAGTGCCTTATTTTACTTTAATTGTGCTACTCTGGATGTGTCAATATTATGATATCCAGGGTAGGATTGTGCAGAAAATAGGTTGAGAAGTGTGGTTAAAACCAGGTATGAATTATTTTAGATTAGTGTCCTGAGCTTTTCTCCTTAGCGTATTCTCAGGTCATGAAATATGAACAGTCTTATGAGTCTTTGGAAAATATTCAAAAACCAAAGTGAATTTTGAGAGCACTAAAATAATAAAACAAAGTAAACTCACTTCAGTAATTCTCCACTTATACAGAGGCCAGACTTGTGGTAACTGTATCTATCCAAAACATATCTGAGTGCGTGGGAGTCAAAGGGGCTCAAAACAAGGGGAATAGTTGTCACAAAGTCCACGTATTAGAGCCCATCACCTGTAACCAGGCGAAACAAGATTCTGATGGCCTTACGCCTAGGTCTCATGCTCCATGCCTGGAGCTGAAACTGAGGGTGTATGAGAAGGGTGGTCGAGAAGGAAATCTAGGTTCTGCTACTGAATACTGAACAACCGAAAGCCAATAAATGGCAATGCATTCTGTTCACCCCCTCCGGGAAGAACATGCCCCATTTTAGAAAGATTTACCTTACACAACTAAAATGTTGGGAGTTTTAGCATCTATGAAGGTAGCTTTCAGTTATCTGGAAAAATCATTTATGTAAAGGCACCACCACCAGACAGGTGTTCCTGTATTTTTACTCAGCCTTCTGGAACAGCTTGAGGATTTGCTCAAGGAAAGCACTCATTTTGCCTATACGCTGCTTTAGAAAATAACTTCACTAAACACGTTCGTCTTCCCATTAGTTATTTATAGTGAAGTTTTGATGATCTACCAGGCAGGTTCCTGGCTCGGTTTTCAGCTCTCTGTTTGCCTTTCTCACCTCCCACTGACACACACTTGCTGCAGCTTGTAGCGACTTCGAATTTCCCCTGAGTCACAGCTGCCCTTCCTCCAGTTTCAGCCTAGCCACTGCTCCCTTCACCCCTCCAAAAGATGTCTACAAACCAAAACAGCAGTTACTTACCTCTCTGCCCACCTTTCCCAAGAATGGTACAAGATCACCAAATAGAACTCAGCAGTGAAATGAGGCTGGCGGGAGTCTTGCAGATAGGTCCCCGCTCCCCCAGCTCAGGTGTCCTGGCAGCCCAAAGGTTGGGGACGGGTCACTAGCCAGGGCAGAGCAGGGATATTCAATAGCCTCCCACCTCTCTTCACAGCATGGCAACATTTTGTTGTTTGAAGTGTTATGTATTCCCAAGACATGTGACATATCTCTTCCCCTCCTCAAGTTCCAGATGAGTACAAAAAATACATTCCTGAGTCTCATCACAATTATTTCTTTTTCTGACTTACCTGCCCTTTGGGCCTCAGTGAAAGTGGCACTGCCACTGTTTTGTACTGAGGGATTTCTTCTAGGTCTCCTAATTCTGCAGGCAGAGCAGTTTCCATGCTAGCTTAGAGCCATGGTTCTCAAAATTGCAATTCTGATGCCTGGGGCTCAGCTCCAAAGATTCTGTTTTTAACTGATCTGAGATAAAGCCTGAGTGCTGGGCTTTTCAAACGTCCCCTAAGTGATTCTACCATGCAAGCCAAGGTTGCGAACCACTGGCTTAGAGCCTCACTTGGTTAATAGTGATTGTAAGTGTGGCTCTTCAATTGTACAGCTGTGGCTCCAAATGTTTAAATAGGAAGGGGAGGAGATGTACACACACAGAGACCAATTCAGGAGCTATTGTGCATTGCCAAGTCAACATTTCATTCACTCCTTCATTCAACAAACACCTATTGAGGGCTGCTACCAGGATGGGTGAATGCAAAAATGCATGATGAAGTTACTACCCCAAGGACATAACAACTCCCTGGAGGAAGCATTCAGACATGTTCTCTAGACCCCCAAGTCCCCCACAGGCACGGTCAACTCTAACCCTTTTTTCTTCCTTGTTCACCCCCAGTAAGTGCCTCATAACTCCCCTACATTTGCATATGATTTCACTGAACATACACAATCCTGATGCTTGTAGTCTCTGGTTGCTCTATAGAGCACAATTGCTTGAATTATGACAGTTATTTCTGCTAATAAAGTTCGCTTCTTTACTGCAGAGTTATAAATATATATGCAGCTTGCATATTCGAGGAGGCATGTGGGAGGAAATGCTGAGCTGTGGGGCCCTTCTAGAAGAGAAGCTACTTCTTGGCACCTGCATATACATCACTTTCCTGATACTCTCCAGAAAGCCTTGTCCTTGGGGCTTTCTTATAAAAAGGATTTACTCTAAGGAGCCCTGGTGGGAAAATCAGAAACTAGCATCCTTGATGTTTGCATTCTCTCCTTGGGCCCCCAAATGGATTCACAGCCATCAGCTTTCCTTTTCCCAGGGGAAAACTGGTCCTGCAGTCTCTGAGGAAACAGGAATGGAATTAACTGGGACATAAAGTGACACTCAAATGGAGATCAGGAAGATCAGCAGCAGAGAGAGGGTATGGCTGATCTTATAAACTTGAGTTGTGCAAAGAAGTTCATTAAATCTAAGATGTGCTGGGATGCTAGCAAGGCATAGGTAGAAGCAGCAGACCAGTAAATCTGGCCTGTTATCTGAAGGAGAAGAGCTCATGGAGGAATTTTCTAAAAGAAGGTTTAACTTTCTGCAGAATACAGTAATGCAATAAATTAGCAATCAGCTGACTGTAATTTTACAATTTAGCTTGAAATCTGAACTGCTTGCAGGAGATTGTACCTTGTGGGTAATAACAGGTATGCATGGTGAATGTTATACAGCATATTTCTTTAAAATATACAGCTAGCTACTTTGGTAACAAATATGTTTATTCGCAAAGAAAATTACCATTATGGTGTTATACAGCATGTAGCAGGCATTGCTAGTTGTTTAACCAACAGCTTTATCTTTGTTTTCCTTGCTAGTCAAGCCCTGATTTGGGAGGAGGGTGGCTGGGTTTCAACTGTTCCCCATTTGACACAGGTGAGTGTGGCCAAGCCCTACCCTCAGGATCAAAGCTAAATTCCACTGGGCAATCCCAGTGGCCTGTCCCCTTTCCTGGGGCTGGTTTAGAGGTGGGTGTGCTGGATTGTCTGCTGCCAGTGACATACCATGACCATCTTCCCTAGAATCATCATCTCTGTCCCGTTCCATGTTATTGCTCACGAAGGAACTGAGGCAAGATTTGGAAAGAGAAAGACATTATTCCTCTGGATATGGTTATAGCCATATAATATAGCTGGACGGATGAGAGATTTCCAGCAGCTTCCTGGCACAAACTTGAGGAACTGCATACCTAGGTGTTTCAGGGTAAGATCTTTCAGGATCAACTCCTCCAGCCTTCAAGGTCAGAGTTTCTGAACTCTGCTCCTCCTTGCCCCCACTCTACCAGCATTTTGTATGCCCCCAGTTCTATGTTAAAGCCTTTATATCCAGAATGATAGAGTGACTTTAGTTTTCCATCCCGAACGCTGACTGCTACAGTGGCCATGTGGTATGATCTGGCCAATAGTGTGTGAAGGGGGATTTGCTGGAGGGCTTTGTCTTTGTCCGTTTTGTGTTGCTATAAAGGAATACC
>CAUYSK010121963.1:0-19638 GCA_963575035.1 Avahi laniger
TAGGGTGATCACATGGCAGAAATACTCTCCAGGGATTAGGGGGATGGGGGGCGAATCTACAACTAAAGGACACGGGGAGCACTAAAGGGAGGGAAGGGCATGCCTTTAACCTGCATTTGGGTGAGGCAAAGACATAAAGTGTAAGTAGAATGTTTGTACCCTCACAATACCTTGGAATAATAATATAAAAAAAAAAATTTTAATCTGCCTCCTGCTACCTATGAAAGTTTCTAACCTGTGCTTTCCAAATACCATTCAATCTTCCACAGACTATCTACAGTTTAGACATTTTTCTCCCTACATGATTACATGGAACATTGCTGCACGCACAAAAGGCTCACACATCTCACACTGGCATTCAAGGCCCTACAGTTTGATGTGGTTTCCCTCTAGCAGTTATGAGCATTTCATTCTTTCATCCTCTACAGGGACATGTACTCTAGATGACCTCAGTTCAAAATCTCATTCTTACACTTCCTAACTATGTGACTTTAGGCAAGCTAATTAACATCTCAGGGTCTCAGTTTCCTTTGCCATAGAGTAACTGACAGAATTAAATTGTATGGCGTTATTAAGGAATTTAAATGAGATAACATATGGAAAGCATTTAGCAAAGTGCCTGCCCCATAGTAAATGTTTTTGGTAGGCAGAACCCCTCCCCTCAAAGATATCCACACCCTAATCTCTGGAACCAGAGAGAAGAACAGCTCAAATGTAATTAAGGTTGAGGACCTTCAAATGGGGAGAGTATCCTGAATTATCTGAGTGAGGCAAATCTAATCATGAATCCTTAAAAACAGAAAACTTTCTCCAGTTAGAGGCAGAAGAAATGCGGCAGAAAGAGAATTCAAGTAGATTTTAAACATGAGAAAGAGTCACTGTTGTGCTCTGAAGCATGGAGTGGGCCATGGATGAGGGCTGCAGCCAGACCACTAGGGTTAAGGTCCGCCCCAGCTAACAGCACAGAAGCAGGGACCTCAGACCTAGAACCGTTCGGAACCGGTTTGGCCAACAATCTGAATAAGCTTGGAAGTTGGTTCTTCCTCAGAGCTTCCGGTAAGGAAAGCAGCCTTATTATCACCTTGATTTTTGACCCATGTTAGACTTCCGTCCTATAGAAAATGTGAGATAATAAATTCGTCTTGTTTTAGCTAACTCGTGGTAATTTGTGATGATGTCAACCAAAAACTAACATATGGCTCTGTAATATTGGCTATTATTTGCCACACTGGCCTACCTACGATTGCCCAGTTCACCTGCATTCTTCCTCTAGTCTTGAAGAAGTCCCTTTCCTCAAGCAACTGCCTTCAAAGCCTTGTTCAAATCCACCTCCTCCATGCAGTTTTTCATGATCCTTCGATGAGAACCAATCAGCCTTGGGCTTCCAGAGACCGATATTATACGCTTTATTCCTTCCAAAGTCTGTTCTCTGTTAGAGCTACTTACTACCTGTCATCTTCCCAACTCCACAGAAAGACTCTGCGTCATACTCATCTATATTTTGCCCTGCATATTTAGCAAAGACTCCTTTCTCAGGTAGCTGGGAGGGGAAAGGAAAACTAACACTCATGTAGAGTTTTCTCTGTGTCAAGCCCTGTGCACATAAATTATTTTATTCAACTCTTGCAAGAACCCTATAAGGTAGACAGGTATATACTTTTCTCATAGGTGTCTCGTGAGACCAACTTGCCCAATGTCCAACAGCCTCTGCAAGGAAAAGGTGTGATCTGACTTCTGGTGAATTCAGGTCTGCCTGATTTTAAATTTGTTGTTCTTTCCACTGTGTTACGGTATCTCTTATAAATGCCATCTTTGCATTCATCACGTGAACATTCATACACGCCTTTAGCGAGAACAGCTCACACTCGCAGCGACTCTTTGAGGGAGGTTTTATCATCCTATTTTTAAAGTTCATGCAGTCCTTGAGAGACACAATTAGGATCTGGGCTCAGGATTTCTGACTGCAAAAACACTTAAGTGTTCTTTCCACCATTCCACAGCTCGTTCCAATCGATGTTGACCAATTAAATGTTGCGCAGCGTCAGGCTTGAGCACAGGCACTCTCTCTTTTCCCAAATTACTGGAAGGCAGTATTTCTAGCATCTGAGTCAGATTTTGGTTGTTTCTCTGTCTTGATGATATGTGCCACACCTCTCCGTGCTGGGTCAGCTGCAAATTACATCTGTGTCATGCTGATTTCTTCTTCTAGATTACACACCCTGATAGGGAATGAAACAGACTCTGACACAGCTGCTGAAGCCTCTAGGGCCCCACCACAGCTAAACCAGTTCAAATTCTTCTTTGTTTAAGGATTTTTGTCAATTTTTAATCAGTATGACTGTTTAAAAAATTGTGGTAAAAAATATACTTAACATAAAATTTACCATTTTAACCATTTTTAAGTGTACAGTTCAGTAGTATTAAGTACACCCACATTGTTGTGCAGTCGTCACAACTGTGCATCTCTGGAATGGTTTCAGCTTAGCCAGTTGGAAAGTACACATCTATTAAACAATAATTCCCTGTCTCCTCTCTTCCTAGCCCCTGGCAACCACCATCCTACTGTCTGCCTTGATGAATTTGACTACTTTAGGTATCTCGTATAAGCGGAATCATACAATATTTGTCCTTTTATGACTGGCTTATTTCACCTGGCATAATGTCTTCAAGACTCATTCATGTGGTTTTGGTGGCATACGTCAGAATTTCATTCCTTTTTAAGGCTGAATATTTCAATGTATGTATATACCATGTTTTGCTTATCCATTCTTCAGTCAATGGACATTTGAATTGCTCCCACCTTTTGGCTATTGTGAACAATGCTGCCATGAACATTGTTGTACAAATATCTCTTTGAGTCCCTGTTTTCAATTCTTTTGAACATATGCCCAAAAGTAGAATTGCTAGATCATATGGTAATTTTCTACTTACCTAGAGATAACCCGCCATACTGTTTTCCACAGTGGCTGCAACATTTTACATTCCCACGAGCAGTGCACAAGCGTTCTAATTTCTCCACATCCTTGCCAGCACATTATTTTCTGTTTTTCTGATGAGAGCTAGCCTAATGGGTATGAAGTGGTATTTCATTGTGTTTTTTTATTTACTCTTCTAATGATCAGTGATGTTGAGCATCTTTTCATGTACTTCCTAGCCATTTGCATATCTTCTTTGGAGAAATGTCTATGTAAGTCCTTTGCTCATTCTTTAATCAGTTGGTTTTTTTGTTGTTGTCAATGTGACTTTTTATAAGTACACCTTTATTTGCTTTTTAATTTCAGAAATAACACATCAAATGTTGAAAAAGAAATTTAGAATCACATTTAATTCTACCACTCAAAGGAAACCAAAAGAAATAACTTTTAAATTAAAATGTTTCTAGAAGTAGCTTAAGGATTCTATATCTAATACTATAAAATGAATATATTAAAGGCATAATAATGTCCTTGTTTATTTAAGGACCTACTCTTTTACAAACAATCTCTTTGGTTTGATACATTTTCTTTGAAAAAAGAAAGCCCTTATTGCATTTTGCTTATTCTTTTTTTATTAAAGTCTCTAGTGTTCCTTGTTACCTTCACAGTTGTTTTATTAATTTTATTACTAGATGAAATAGGGTCCACATTCCTCCTTGAATATAAATCAGTTTCCTAATTCTGTCCTCTAGAACTGTCTTCATTTTTCTTTAGTTTACACAAGTTAATGCAAATACCCACTTCTAATACTCCTGAGAACATACATCTAGCTCTGTTGATTCATCCAAGTTCTCATTTGTTAAGTGTTCCCCAGCCTGCTGTCCATCAAGAGTTACAACAGTGTCTTCATTACCTCTCAATTCTCCATACTACGGGACCCTGGCTTCCTTGTGAGCAAAAGCGAAGATTAATAATAATATGTAATGGTATTTTCCTTTATTTAGCCTACTATCCCTTCCTTTATATAGTTGGACTTAATGTATTTTCTGGGTTTATAATTATATATAACAAACATTTTTTCAAAGCCCTCAACTTCATGTTATTGACTCCCTCATCTTTTAGTAACTCCTGACCATATTTCAGGACACCTCAATTTAGGTTCCTAGGTTTTCTCATATTTCTCCTTTTCATAAAGTGAAGGCATTGCTTGTTCTATGCTAACTTCCAAGATATGATCCTGCTTTAATTACCTGAAAAAGTAATTAATCAAAATTAATCAAATTTTATTGTAAAGGTTGTACCTCACTGTTTAGTCACAATACTCTATTGAATAGACCAACTGATATTTATTAGTCCATCTTGGTGAATTATTTATCACTTATTAAAGTATTCCATGAATATATACTATGTGCCTAATAATATTAATAATAACAACAAAAACAACAACATTTTCTGAGTGTTTGCTATGTGCCTGGCATTATTCTAAACACGACATAAATTAATTTATTCAACACAACAAATTAGTGATAACTTCATTGTCTTCATTTTATGGATGCAGACACTGAGATATAGAAATGTGAAGTATACCATCCAAGGTCACACAGCCAGTAAGACACACAGCCACAATTTGTACTCGGCAGGCTCGATGTTACATTAGATGTTGGCTCATGGGACATGTCAGTGGCTGCCTAGGAATACACATGAATGTTCAAATAAATATTCTTTCAAGAATTAATCAGAGAATGTGTTCATTTATTCAAAAAGCACCTATTAATCATCAACTCTGTGCCTCCATTATGATAGATACCATGGAGAAGAGATTTAGCAAATCAGTATTTACAGTTGAAGGAATTTAAATCCAGCTGAAGAGACCTAAGATATAGCTATGATACACCAAATAGCAATATAATCAACATTCAAGTAAAAGATTGTGTAGAACAGCTCACCTCTGATACCGAAAATCACAAAATGGGAAAATAATTGTGGGATCCATTTTGTCAAGGTAGTGCCTTGCACAAGAGTCTGAGTAAATTAAAGAAGAAAAAATGGAAATCTTGATACTGTGAATTCATTTAATTAACTCAAAAACTATTTCTCAAGCACCTACTATGATTCAGACACTGTTCTTGCTACTAATTATTAAAGTATTGTTAACCTATGAAAAGGGTTATTGAGAGAAATTATGAAATTATATTCTCTTTAAAAACTTTTTTTGAAAAAGATAATCTGTACTTAGTTATGCACAGAGGCAGGAAGATAAGCTGAGTGATGACAATTGAACTTAATGATACCAGGGTGACCTCAAAGAGGGACCTATCATAGTCCTCCCTATTGCTGTCCCATTGAGGTACACAGGTCGAAGTCATTAAGTCATCTCGGGAGCTCACAGAAGTTCACGGCTGTGCTGTGTGCTTTCCGTCATCCAACCCAATCCCTTATCCCTCACTTTCCTCCTAAACTCTTTTCTAGAGCCCTCTGGAACCAGATCTGTGATCAACAAACTCCCTATGTCCTCATTGCTCTGACCACTCATCTTCCTGGCCTTGTTGAAAGTTGGCTACTCGCCAAGGCCACAACTCCCCCTACAACCTCTCAAGGATGTGTTCTCTCTCACACCAAGTGTATCTCAGGGCTAGGAGGTGGGGTGAGTATCCTTTCCCTCACCCCCATTTTACATCTATCACTAAACCTTATCAATTCTCTAGCATCTGCACTCTCCTCTCCATCTCTAATCTAAGTCACTATCATCTCTCCCCTGAACCTAATAGTCACCAAACAGGTCTCACTGCTTCTTATCATATCCCCATAATCCATCGTTCTAACCATGGCCAGAATGATCTCTTAAAATCTTACATCAGCCAAGGCAGAGGATCCTTTGAACTCAGGAGTTTGAGGTTGCAGTGAGCTATTATGATGATGCCATTGCACTCTACTGGGATTCTGTCTCAAAAAAAAGAAAAAAAACGCTTACATCAGACTGTGAGCTTCTTGAGAACAGGGACCTTATCTCCCTTAGTCATCCCTGGGTCTCCAGCATCTAGAACAATGCTTGACAGAAAGCAGGTACTCAATCAACATCTGTTAAATAAATAAATGGATAAATAAATGAGTTTTTAAATATGTGCTATGTTCTTCAAATGCATTATCTCATTTAATCACCATAACAATCTTATAAGGTATTACTACTATTATCTCCATTTGAAAGATGAGGACACCGAGGTTCAGAAGAATTTATTGCTCAAATTCGCAAGCTAATAGCATATTATATTAGCTTGAGCTGCCATAACTAAATATCATAGGCTGTGTGGCCTGAACAACAAAAATTTGTTTTTTCACATTTCTAGAAGCTGAAAGTCCAAGATCAAGGTTCCAGACAATCTAGTTTCTGGTGAGAGTTCTCTTCCTGGCTGATACATGGCCACCTTCTCACTATGCCCTCTCTTTTCCTCTGTGTGTGCACATAGAGATTGAGAGAGAGTTTAACCTTAATTACTTCTTCCAAATACAGCTGTCCTGGGGATTAGGGTTTCAACATATGACTGGGGCCAGGGGACAAAAATATTCAGTCCATAACACCCACAGAATGAAGATTCAAACCCAGACTTGTCCAACTCCAAAGCTCATACTGTTAATTGCTGAATTACGAAGCCATCTTGCTTCTGGGTCCCCATCTCTGCCCCTGTCTTGAACTCCTACGTGCCAGGCTTCATATTAATACGTCGCCACAGGGTGCTTGTCTGGTTTTCTCATGGCAACTCTCCTTGGAGTTGAGAGCTAATGGTGCAAAGCATGGCTTCACTCTTCACTACCTTCGTGATCTAGAGCCAACAACTTAGTAATCCTGGATGTGCCTCCATTTCCCTATCAGTGAAATATGGACAGTAACAGAAGGTGCTTCTAGGAACTTCTTTCAGGTGATGAGGGAGAGAAGAAAATGGTCTTTGGACAAGTCCACTGAATGCTTTGGGGCAAAAACACCCATGATTCCAATGTCTTGTTGTTATGAATATTTCCCTGAGTAACATTAACAGCTGTGTGGATAAGGGTACAAGAAAGCTCCCTCAACCCCAGCATGGTGATACAGCCTATGGGAAAGGCTGTGATCAATATTTTCTGCTTCTTTCTCATTTGAATTATCATGTGTTTGCTCTGCTTGAACATAATTTTTTGTGTGTTTTGTATTTTGCTCATTTGCTGTATATACAGGCTGGGAATGATCCCAAGCAGATCATTCCAGCAGGTGGCCTCAGGATCCTACTGAGATATGTGTCGCCCTGTCTAGAAGTTCTCAGGAAAGTAATTTATCCATTTGAGATCAATGGACATCTGAAGGTAGCTAAATAACAATAATAGCTAATACTTATACAGGCACTGTTCTAAGCACTACGTAGATATTAATACCCTTAATCTCCATAATAAGCACACCTAGCAGTAGATGATCCTCTTAGACAGGTACTGTAATATTCGTTCCCATAGCTAGTAAGCAACGGGGCTGGGATTTGAACCAAGGGACTTTGGCTCTAGAACCCGTGCTCTGAACCGTGAAAGTACAAGGTTTCTCTTGACACCTGTTGTTCCTCCCATCCTGTCTTATAGTCACAAATGCTGAGAGATGGAGCCATCCCAGAGAACAGGGAAAGGATGCACAGGGCTTTATAGGAGGGAAGGAGTCAGGGAGCACCATTCTGGGCATAGAAGCAGGAGCCAGAAGTCTGTGGGATCTGCAGTCACCACCTAAGAGCACTGGGGTTGGTCCCTTTCCCAGTGCTCCCAGACCACCCAGGGCTTTCCCCCTCTCATGGCACTAACCAGCCTCCACTGTAACTACTAGCTCAATTATCTCCTCCAGGGCCAATGAGTTCCTTCACGCAGGGTTGTGTTTAGGTCAGCTCAGTGGTCTCTCCACAGACAGTGCAATAGCAGGAGGGCAGGGACCTGGGCCATCACCTGAACTACCGTGGTCCTGGGCCCTAAAAAAATGCACTGATAGCATAGGTGCTCATGAATGAGTAGAAGAAATAGACCAGGAAACACAGTAAGCACTTGTATACAGTTTTTTTTTAATATTTCTAATTTCTTTATCTTTTGTGTGTCTCCACTTTGCACAAAGTTCTTCAAACTTGAATCACCTGAGGAGATTGGTAAGAAAACATATTCTCAGGCCCCAAATCACTGAGATTCTGAATTAGATTGTTCATGTGGTTTCTGCAAACATTTTACTGGAATGAGGCCTTAGGAGAGTTTCTCTCTCTCTCTCTCTCTCTCTCTCTCTCTCTCTCTCGCCTTGGAATATTCTTTCCAATGCTCAATTTAAGGTCTTTCACTGTGGGTCAGACTCACTTTGATTCTTGAAACACCTCCGTCTTTTCCTCCTACTTGTCTTTTCTTCAAAATTTGATTCCTAATGCTCAGACTAAATGACAAAACTAGAAGTTGGAACGTGACCCTCTATAAAAATTAAAATATTGGGTGGTGGGAAAAGAAGAGATAGTTATCCTGATTATCTCTTAATCACCAGATTTCAAAACACTGAAATCAACCTCAGTGTCCCAAGCTGCACCTATGTTTTCCCTCTTGCATTAAAACTCCTTCAGGGCCTAGCTTTTTAACAAGTGCAGACACAGCGGAAAGGGGGAGTCATTTTGGCAGGATCTTAAACAGTTTCTCTAGTTTCCTAATGTCAAATCACTAACAATCCCTCCAACTTTTAATTTCTTTTTTTGAGTGTTGTATATTCAACAGAGGGTTAGAAATTTTTTTGTTTACTGGGTTTGGCTCCTTAATGCTTTCCCCAGAATTTGTTTACTGTGGGGAAAAAAGTTGAAGGCATTCCAAAATAAGTTTGGAAAGGAGTTGCCTGGGCCCTGTAAAGATTTAAGATGAATTATATGAGTAAACTTTTTGCATAATTTCTATCTCTCAGCCAATCAGTAACCAAATGACAGTCTCCATCTGCGGGTCCTATGGAGAGCTCAAGTACAGTTCACTCTCAGAAAAGTAACACAGAGGAAACTTTTCCCATTCTACTATTGATTCATTCATTCACTCATTCATTCAACAGATTATTATTGAGTGTGTGCTATGTGTCAGGCACTACGGTAGGTGCAGATCCCCAAACGCAAGCTCCTTTCCCTGTCCTCTCCTTTTTCTCTCTTGGTAGGGGCACTCAAATCAATGGAGGGAATGCAGATCTCTACAATCATCTTTCCCTCCCACCTGTCCCCAGTTTTCTCAGTGCCCAGTTAGGAAGTTGAATCATTGAAGAAAAAGTGATTCCCTCCCAACATAGGTCTTCTATCAGTGTGTTGCTTTTGCCATTTGAGCTTTTTTTTATGAGACTAATGGGGGTGAAGAGACTCCCCAGGCTTCACAAATCTAGCTGACATACTGCCAGTAAGCCCACAGCCTTTCGCCAACTCTTGATTACAGGACCTGTTGATTGTATCTGGAAAACCAGCTCTGGCTAGACCAGGACACTCGTCTGCATTGCAGAATCAAAAACCACGTGTTCCACTCAGATGGTCTTTTCTAATTTTCGAACTTTTGATCTCATTCCAAATTACATTTTACAGCAGTTTGCATCAGCAAGATGATGGTCATTCTGGAAAATTCTGCCATATGTTTAAAAATGTTCACACGGTACTGTGGTTTTCAGTAACAATTTGATTCAGGCTTTGTGCCTTTAACACTTTTTAAATTGACATTTGCTCCCTCACAAAACAGATCTCAAATTTAAAAGTCTTATTATGAGATTCAACATTTTTCCTAATGCAGCTTAGGTGTGTGTACCTGGTCCTAAAGCAAATCCAGCAGATGAAAATGGATGTACAGGGGCAAGATATTTACTTCACAAAATGAATGATTCACCTTAAAGAATGATTCTTTTCTTTATCAAAGAAATTTTCATGGTATTCTCTGAAAGACATAAGCTTTCCTAGTGTACTTAAACACTTTGTAAAATTTTAATTTAAATACACTGTTTAGACATCACATATACTGTGTAAAAGAGAAAACTGCCCAGATCAGGCAGATGGTCCATATTATTTTTAGAGCCATTACTCAATTTTAAATGGAATCCAAATGATTTGTCAACATCTGGTTGGCATTCAGTGCCCTGACTGGATTGTTCTGAAGCTACGTTGCTTCAGGACTTAGGCTACTATCAACTGTTCCTTTGTCCTGCCCTTTCAGACAGCCTCTACCCACTTCCCAGATTTGAAATCTTTCTAGCATTTATGTAGGTTTGTACTTCCCAATTTGAATAATGCCCTAAAAATGGTTTTGGTTTGATTCATTTTATGATCTTATCTACGTACAAGGCCCTCCAGAAAATTGCGTAAAAAAATTGCTGCAGTTGATGAAATGCAGTGAAAAGAAACCATTCCTGTTCTGAATCATTGTCTTTCAGTTAGCACGATTTCATCAACACTAGATCTGATTTTAGTCAAAGGGCAGTGTTTTATAGTGACCTATAGTTAGACTGTCTTCATGGGTGAATTATTAAAATAATAATTATAAATAAAAGACCAGATATGAGTCTAAACCAATCAGCAGTGATCTCTTGTAACCAGAAGGATTACTTCAGCAACGTGCAGGTGACCCTTTCTGGACAATAGGAATCGGGTCCAGGATGTTTGTAGGAACTGATGGAGAAGATAAACTCTCCCTTCCGCTGGATTTAATCCTCAGGAAATATGTTTAGCAGCTTCTGGGGGTTGCCCTAAAGTGAAACGAGCACAGAAGAAAAACTGAGTAGTAGAGAAGCCCAAGTCCTGAAGACATTATCTGAACCCTGGGGTCCAACAGTTCTGAGGCTAGATCTATTCTTAGGACTTTTCAATTAAGTCAATAGGTAAATTCACTTCTTTATTTAGGCAAGTTTGGGTGACTTTTTATCACTTCCTAATAAAAGGCTTCTGACTCCTTCCCCAGCAGATTTTTACATCAATTGCCAAGACCCACGGTTTCTCCCTCCAGAATATCTCATATTCATCTTGTCATCTCCATCTCAAGGCCCACAATCTAGTTCAGGTTCTCATGAACCCTTGCGTGAATGTGCAAGCTCTCAGTTTGTCTCTCAGCCTCCGCTTTCTCCCCTCCTATCTCCCTCCCCAGAAGCTGCCTGATTAATCCTCATAAAGCACAGATACAATGAAGGCACTCACTACACTGCCCCCAAACTTCCAGTGACCTCCCATTGCCTACTGAATAAAATTCAGATTCCTTACTCTGACATTCCAGCCCCTCTATAAATTAGCTGCAGTCTCTATCTTTCCAACTCTTTCTGCTGTATCTCTCATGCAATTTATACCGAAGGATTATGCATTCTCATTTAGCACCCAAGTTCTTGGAGCAAGTTGGATACAGAGCCCAGGTGAACTTGCTCTTCCCGTGTCCAAATCTCCCAACTCCCAGCTGAAATGACACCCTGTCTATGAAGCCTTCCCTAACCCCTTGGTTGGAAATCATGTGTCCATCCTCTGAACTCTCACAGTCCTTTGTCTCTTCACTCCTAATGACTTTACCTATTACTTCCTCTTATCTTTCTACATTTTATTGTAGCTATGTGTAGATATGCTTTATCTAGTCTGCTCTCTAGAACTTTTTGCTACTAGATAGTCACTGCCCTTCAGCAGGGTCTGTTTCAGATTCACTCCATCCCCTCGCCCCATGATAATATTCCATATGTTTATTGAATTGGTATAAATGAAGGATGAGGAAAGTTGTGTGATACATTCTTAGGAAGCTTGCTTTTTCATGAATGTTAAAAAATAACTTATCAATAACATATCCTATTGACGTATCTTAAATTATACAATAAATAAACTTCTTATTGAAGTTCATGAGGATGCTTGAAAATTGACTTTCTTAAATACTAAATTTCACACTTTCCCCCTATTCTACACTATAAATTTTCCAGCACAAAAGTAAACTTTAAGTAAATCTTTGGCAAAACTCTTACAAATTCTAAATTATCATCTTGATGAGATCAAGTACCACATATGAGTATAATTGCAAAAGTAGCTCATGACCAACAGTTCTCTTTGAATCATGTAATAGAAGCAATAGCATGCATTTAAGTAGTGTGTTACAATTTACAAAATGTTTCTACAGACATTACTTCATTCCTGTTTCACAACAACCTGGTGAGATCAGTAGGGTAGGAACTGTCAGTTCTGTTTTACCAATAAGGAAAAGGTAATGTCTAAGAGAGGATAAGCAACTAGCAAGTTTCCATAACTAAGTAGATGACCAAACTAGGACTAAAACCCAAGATTTCTGACCCCTAGTCGACAGCTCTTCCAATTATTCCACACTGCTTACCTTAGACTACGTGAGGTAACTTTATTCCCTTGCCAGTAACTGATTTAGCAAAAGACTTATTATGACCATTGAATTCCAACCATTGCAGTATGAGAAGAGGTCTTGAGAGTGGTATAATTGTCTTACTCCTAAGAGCCACAGGAAGAGAAGCCCCTTTTTTGTTTCTCTTAGATGTAATAATTACATATGGTGTTTGTTTGTTACTTCTCTCCCCATCTGGCAACAAGTCTGAGGGCAGAGCCAACACAGAAGAAGGAGTGACCAAGAGAAGCAGAGATGGAGCATCAAGTGTCCCTCACTTGGAGCCACCCTGACTCTGAACTTCTTGAAATGTGAGGTAATCCATTTCCCCATTATTGTTTGAGCCAGAGTGAGTTTGGGTTTCTCATTACTTGCAGGTGAAAACATCTTAACAGAAACAACATGAGAAACTTTATGATATATGAATTTGGGGTATAGACCCAGGTTTCAATCATCTCTCCAACACTTCAAACTGGGAATGTTACTTAACTGTTTAGAGCCCTAGGTTCTTGCCAGTAAAAAAAAAAAAAAAAAAAAAAAAAGGATATGAGTTGCTTACGCTCAGGGTTATTTGGTCAATGCATTAAGTAGTGGCAAGTGTCTGGCACATGGTAAATTATAAATAGCCATTGTTATTACAATGGACTCCAACAATATCAATGCCATAAGTGCTCTTTAAAAAAGTTTTTTTAAACTACAACTTTACACACAACAATTTTATTGGCTCACTCATCATTGTTCCTGTAGTCAGGCAGATATTAGAGTAAATACAGGGGTTGATTGCTATCAAGCTTAGATCAAGAATACCCAACCTCTGAGTGAACCTCATTTCCCTGAAGCTTGGAGATCATTGGGCAGGGGTGGGCAGGGGATGAAAGAGTTGAAGATAAAATTACATATTGGAGATGGGGTTGGGGGCTGCTAGCAAGACTGGAATTTGCCTTGAAGTCAGCAATCAACCCTTCAAAGCTAGGCTAACAAATCAAAGGCTTGTCATTTATTTGTTTTTAATTTTCCCGCAGGAAGGTTTTTAAGGATTTAATAGGTCAATTTTATTGTACTGTGGTGGTGAGGTGGTGGGACGGGGAGAGAGAGAGAGAGAGATCACCATCTCTTGTCCTGAAAGAGAAAATAGGTTAGATAACCTGATTTTACCAACATGCTATTTATACAACTGTGAGGTCACTGTAGTTCAGGTAGTTTAGACATCTTGGGTCTTCCTGGATTGGAGCCAAGTGACTTTTTCATTTTAACATTAAAACAAAATGTCATGTCATCTTGGAATAGTGTCACATTGCTAGGAAAAGCCCATTTTTATTGGCAGCACAATCCTCGGGCTACCCTGTTCCCTATTATCCCCGTCTGATGGAGCAGACTGGACTCGCTGCTTGTCTGGAGAGCACGTCCTTGTTCTGACCGTGCACACTCACCCAAATGGGGCCTCAGCCAGCCTTGAGTCAAGGGACAAAATGTATGCTCCCGGAAAAGCCAGAGGACCCAAGATTGGCCCCCTAGGAGAACATGAAGCTTGTGGGTGTAGTGACATCAGAGCTTGTTTATTAACAGTTTAGCGTTATGCCTTAATTTCCCAAGGACAGAGACGATAATGTGAGCAGCTACTTACGGATCCCACAGGATCTAGGGGCTAAGTGTCCCTCCCACTAATTTTAGTCTGCCGGAAACCCAGATAAAAAAGTCACTCCTCCTTGAATGAGGTCCCTACCTGCAGCTGCCGGTGTCAGCACTATTAATAGAATCTCCTCCCAGTGTGACCTTCCTTGCCTCCCTCAGGGTAACAGGCTCCCCAAAGCCGGCACCCTGAGAACTCGCCCTTCCTCCCGGGGCACAGGCACAGAACTGCCATGGAGGGGGCCTGGCGGCTGTTGGTCTAACACAATCCTGCCTTCATGTGGTAAGTCCCACCTCACTCCCCCAGCTCCCAGGAGAGGGCTTTCTCTTGAATCAGCACAGCCCAAGAAGGCCCTCTCGTGTATCAGGCAGCAGAGCCAGCCCTCCTGCGTTCCGCAGGGCTTTGAAGTGAAAAGAACACAGGTGATTATTCTTGTGGTTTCCCTAATCTGTGTACTGAGGGCAGCAGGAGCCAGGTGACCTGTGCTTGAAATAAAACAGGTAACTCTTCTGAAAGAGGAAGAAGCAAATTGCTTCTACAGATACAAATCCGGCTTTACCCCTGGGTGGGCCCCCTTTAGCTGGCTTGCAGAACATGACAAATTGCCGCCACTTCTAGTGATGGCTGTGGGGGGCTTCTCACAAGTTGGCTTGTATTTCAGCAACTCCCACCTCCACAGAGGCAGAGGAAAACCTACAGGCCTAAGGCCGTGTCTAAGAAGTGCTGGGATAATCTGCTGGAAATTAAAAATAAGTCTCACATTTAACTCAGTGCTGTCTGTTTTCAAGGTCAAGTGGACTGATGATTTCAATCAAAACAGCCAAACTAGCTTCCTTGTTGCCCAAATGGTTCCTGTCACATACCCAGTGATACCCATTCATGGCCTTGCTACCCGTGGGGCTTGTACTGAACATGTAAGGGCTACAAAATGAGCAATATACAATGTCTTCCTCAACCAGCTTTTACACCAGTACCTATCCACGGGGTTGTTATAATAACGATGAGTAGCTAAAATAATTTGAGAGTCAGGCACCATACATGTTAACATTTTGATGCATTTTCTACTTTAATCGCTGTAACTCACTACAACGCTGTGAGGAGGGTCCTATTCACTACCCCTATTTTGCAACCAGCTCTCCCAGTGTGCTGGTTATCCTGTCTCCTCCATCCCATCAATTCTCCACCCTTCACTGCCCTGCTCTGTGCCCAGGAGACTGATACTTACAGACAGCACAACCAGCTCCCTTGTCAGCTGACTTTGGGAGGCCTCAGGAGATCAGAGGGTAGAAGGAGAGAAGGTCAGGGTGTTTCTTTCCCACTCCCTCCCTCCCTGGGGAGCAATTTCTCACAGCAGGTGCATCTCTCCGTGGACTACTGAGCAGTTGCAAGCAGGCTTCCCTCCTGGGTGTTCCTGCTCACTGGCTCTCCTACGGCACTGTCGCTAGACCCTGGTGCTTCTTTGTTTGACTTGTTTGTTCCCTCAACCCTGTCCTCACCGCCATGAGCAGCGCGTCATTAAAGTCTCTTCATTTGACCCAGTTTATGGCGAATTGTGGTCCCGCCGAGGCTGCTATACCCAGCCAAAAAAGGTGCAGCCCACAGACACAAACTCGGAGTATTCGATAGCAGGGGAGAGGAAACATAAATTGATAATAAGAGAAATAAAATTATAAGAGACATGAGAAAGTTGTAGAAAGTGTTACGGCAAATCAAAGGCCAACAAAAGTCATTTACAGAGGGTGTGACAATGTGTTGGGCCTTTAAAAAATGGGTAGAATGTAGACAAGTGGATAAGAAGGAAAGAGTTTCAAATAAGAACCAAGATAGTGAGGCACAAAGGCACAAATCACGTCTCGGGAACGGAAGTCCCAGAAGTGGAGGAAGCTTTAAGGATGGTGTTTCTCAAATTGCATTCTTCAGAACTCTACTGCTCTATGAAATATTACTACTATATTGAAAAAAAGATTCCAAGATCAAATAAGACTAAGATAAATGATATTAACTAGACTACTGGACTTCTCAGCGCATTTGACGTTTTAATATGCATATTCAACTATCTTTTTTTCACAGGCAATTTATTAACATCTTTTAGAGGAATGGAAGGGGATAGAATTTGGGAAACACATCTTGTCCAATAAGATTCTATAATCCTTTGGGACTCCCTGATGGAGCAATTCAGACACTCGGCAATGGCCAAAGTCAGAGCATACTCCAAAGGGTGCTGCAGAAAGCCAGTCAGAATGTCACAAGTCATGGACAAATGGCACCTAGAATGCCATCGTGTAGCCATATCATGAGTAGTGAAACGTAATTAGCAAGCCAAATGGAAATTGAATTTATTAGCTTGACATGAACTACAAGGCAATAATGGTGAACAGAAATTAGACAGACATTTAGATTTATATTCTGGAAACTATTAGAGCCCCAAGTGGTAAAAATTCATGTATGATGTGTCCTGCTCCTAGTGGCTGGCAAGCCAAATATTTCAGATCTGATATTTTAAACTAATTAGAATTTTATTTATTAATTTGTTCAATCATTTCTTAAATTAAAGTTAAATGAGCCTTTACTAGGAGCCATGTTCTCTGCTAGACTGCGGTGGAAAACTGTAAAGACTATAAAGCAACCAAGATAGAGTTCCTCCTTGTAAAGAGCTCTGGACACTTGAGTTCGAACATGTAAATATATGTAATTACAACGTGAGATGCAATTTCAATACAAATTCTCTGAAAACAGACAATAAACTTACATATCCAGCACTGAAAGGTTTGGAAGTCTTCAGAAAACAGTTGATATTTGAGCTTGAAGGATGAATAGAATTTACCAGAAGGAAAAGTAGAAACCTTATGAAAGACACAAATTTGAATATCCAGACCCATATTTAACCACATAAAAGCTTACCCCTTATAAGAAAGAAAAAAGAGAATTCAATATTTGTGGATAAATATAAACATAAATTAAAAATAAAAGAACTTTCCAAAGATGCTTTATAAAGTTATAAAGATTTGAGAGAAAATTTTATAATATAGAATCTTCATTTTCTCTTTTGTTCTTGATCATGAGATCCGGTATGCAAGTTAGAGTGCATCAGAGAAGCCCAATGCTGGCCTCCGGAGACGTTTTGAATTTGACCAGAGAAAATGAGAAACGCATAGTTATTTCAAAATGTTTCTAATTTTTTAGTTTAAAATAGCGCTCACGGTATACAGGAAATTGCTAATGCCAAAGCCTGTTTTTCTTCCTGATAATTTTAGATTGCTATATTCTAAGTAGGATTAGAGTAAAGCTTTTCCTTGCTGTGTAGCTTTTTTTTCTTGGAGTACTATCTCCACCAATGTGACAATATAACTCTGTAATGTGATAACTCTTATGTTAGGCTTTTATATATTACACATTCACGTGTTTATGTTCAGAGTGTGCTGACTACCTATATTTCCAAACACTTAAAATGAGTAATCTATACTTAACAAAAACGGGAATTTTTAGAAAGTTTTAAATGCGATATAAATATTTGTTTTACTAAGTACTGTGGAGATTTTTATTTTTTTTAGTGCTTCATCTTGTTAGATTTGTTTTTTATTATGGGAGTTTGTTGTGATAAGATTTTAAATCCAGCATTGTAAAAAAAAACAACCTGGTTTTATCCTTAAGACACTGACAAATAGCTAGACCTTACAGCATTAGTGGTTCAATAGATGTTTTGTTGAATGAACTGATGGTGCCATGGAGGAGAATGGAAAAAAAGACCACAATTACAACCTTGGCTCCCATTTGAATCTGTAATTTTCCCTAAATTCAATATTAAAACTGTCTTGTCTATATACCAGATTGAAGATAAGAAGATGTGGGGGGTTCAACAGGAGTCATGAGATACATTTTTTCTGAGGAAGGCTTGATTACACTTTTTAGCATCGATAACATGACAGTTCAGAAAATTGTGGAATAAATGAATGAATTAAAGTATGTATTGAACACTCACGCTAGTAATAGCAGTAGTAATAATAGGTAATACCAATTTAGAATTTATTTTGTGCTAAGCCCTGTGCTATGTGCCTTGTACTGATTTCTCACTGAATCATAACAGCCCTAAATTAGACCCACTGTACAGATGAGGAAAGTGAAGCACAGAAAGTCACATAACTCGGCCACAGTTACCCAACAAGTAAAAGAATTCTAAATTGACTCCAAGTCAGTCTGACTCCAAAATTCCACATTCTTCGCAGGCTTAGGGCACTGGAGCACTGCACTCCAAAGCAGAGCTAAGGCCCGTTTTTTTGTGTGAAAATATAACAATAGCTAATATTTATGAAAGGCTTACTCCATGTAAGGAACTGTTCTAAGCACACTATGTGTATTAATTCATTCAATTCTTAAAACGACCCTATGAGGTAGTCCTGATTTTACAGAGGAGGAAACTGAGGCACACAGAAAAGTTAAGCCAAAAGCCACACAGCTAGTAAGTGGCAGGCCCTGGAATTGTACCCACACAGTCAGATGCCACGGCCACTCTTAATTATATTGCTGTATTGTCTTCCTATGGCCATCTCTTTAATTTTGTGCCTAGCACAATGCTTTGCATGTAATAAATGCTCAATAAATATTTGTTGGATTGGAGAAAATTTAATAAAATCTGAGCATGGTTGAGAAGAAGTCTGTCCCTTCTTCCTCCTCTTTCCAACTCCACGTTTAGCTCCTCTTGACTTTTAATGATGTTTATCCAATTGGGAGCTACAGACTCTTAGGGAGCTTTAATTTTTTCATTTTTATAATAAAGAATAAAATAGATGATCATTTCATACCAAGTACTCATTTCAGTGCCCGTATATACTGTTTCTTGAGTTACCGCTTTACTTGTCATGCATAAAATTAATCCCTAAATAATATATTACAGTCAAGTGAAAGCAAACATTGCAATGACATAGGGTGTGAGCAAAGGAGGTGTGGTAGATGGAAGGAAAGAGAGAGAATGAGTCAGTGCAGGGCCCTTCACACATAAGAGTGGGTGCAGCCTCAGGTAACCGAAGGTGACGACCCCTAAGCAGTCAGTACCACATGATCCTGGTAGTCGTTGAGGAAACATCACTAATTTAAAATTTATTAATCTGGAAGGAAATTTTTATATTTAATTTATACATTTGTTTTGGTTTTATTTGCGAGTTGAAAAGCTGTAACATAAGTTTTATCTGGCTTTATGTGTATATATTATTAATGCAACATTTAAAAAATAATTTAAGCCAAGCCTGGGGAGGCCTAAGAAAATTTTGCCCTTAAAATGGTGGGAACAGGCCGAGCGCCGTGGCTCATGCCTGTAATCCTAGCACTCTGGGAGGCCGAGGTGGGTGGATCGTTTGAGCTCAGGAGTTCGAGACCAGCCTGAGCAAGAGCAAGACCCCGTCTCTACTAAAAATAGAAAGAAATTAGCTGGACAATTAAAATATACATATAGAAAAAAAAAATTAGCCGGGCATGGTGGCTCGTGCCTGTAGTCCCAGCTACTGGGGAGGCTGAGGCAAGAGAATCGCTTGAGCCCAGGAGTTTGAGGTTGCTGTGAGCTAGGCTGACGCCACGGCACTCTAGCCCAGGCAACAGAGTGAGACGTTGTCTCAAAAAAAAAAAAAAAATTGGTGGGAACTATTGGTTTCCTTTATATTTAAGAAACATCACACAATAATGTGTTTAGGGCTTTCCTATTTAAAAATCAATTGCAAACACAAACACATTAGTTATGCCATTAACACCTTGGTGTGA
>CAUYSK010121966.1:0-25910 GCA_963575035.1 Avahi laniger
AGTGTTGATCAGTTAATACAATTTGATGGTGAGTACATGTCATGCTTGTTTTTCCATTCTCGGGATACTTAATAGAATGGGCTCCAGCTCCATCCAGGATAATACAAGAGGTGCTAGATCACCATTGTTTTTTGTGGCTGAATAGAACTCCATGGTATACATACACCATATTTTATTAATCCACTCATGTATTGATGGACACTTGGGTTGTTTCCACCTCTTTGCAATTGTGAATTGTGCTGCTATAAACATTCGAGTGTAGATGTCTTTTTTATAGAATGTCTTTTGTTCCTTTGGGTAGATGCTCAGTAATGGGATTCCTGGATCAAATGGTAGTTCTACTTGTATCTCTTTGAGGCATCTTCATATTACTTTCCATAGAGGTTGTACTAGTTTGCAGTCCCACCAGCAGTGTATAAGTGTTCCTCTTTATCTTTATCCATGTGAGTATTTATTGTTTTGGGACTTTCTGATAAAGGCCATTCTTACTGGAATTGAGTGATACCTAATGTAATCATCAGAGAAATGCAAATCAAAACCACAAAGAGGGAGCGTTTTGACCAGCCTGGCCAGAGGGAAATCCTCCGCACTGAAACACCAGCGGGCAAAAACCAGCCTGGGGCCTAGACTAAATTTGTAAGGCAGTCAATCCACAAAGGCTACAGTTTTGGGGAAATTCCTGTGGTTTTGCTGGCTCAGAGCCGGTGGACTTGGGGTGCACATGACGCAGTGAGATGGCACATGACCCAGTGAGACACCAGCAGTGGTGACCCAGCTAGTGCCTGTGACACCTCTCCCCAAATCCAGGCAGAGTAGCTCAGGGAGAGTCTTCTTTCACTTGGGAAAAAGAAAGGGAAAAGTTCAGAAAACTTTGTTTTGTAACTTGGATACCATCTCAGCCATAGCAAAATAAAGTGACAAGCTGACTCCTGAAGCCCCTAAGCCCAGGCCTTAGTTCCCGAATGGCCTTTCTGGACCTACCTTGGGCCAGACAGAAACATGCTGCCCTGAAGGGAAGGACCTAGCCCTGGCAAGATTCACCACGTACTGAATAAAGAACTTTTGGCTTTGAATAAATATCAGAGGTAACCAGACAGCACTCACCATGGGCTTTGGGTGAGAGGAGCCTGGCTTCAAGTGTGACCTGGCACTGGTGGCCACAACAGAATACCCATGCCACTCCTCCCCCACCTCCAGCAGCCCAGAACAGAGAGTAAGGGAATAGAGTGAGAGACTTTGCCTAGTAATACAGGGAATTCTCTGGTATCTTACCCAAGTCCACCAAGGTGGTACCAACAGGAGAATCTGCAAGAGTCACAGCATTACAGGGCTTGGGGCACCCCAGTGCTGAAACAGCTGCAGTGAACAAAGACTTAGATCAGAGCACTCAATTCCCTTTGAATATCTGGAAAGCCTTCTCAAGAAGGATGAGTTCAAACAAGTCCAGACTGTGAAGATTAAAATAAATACCTTACTCTTCATTGCCCAGACATTGAGAAACATCCACAAGCATCAGGAACATCCAGGAAAACATGACCTCACCACATGAACTAAATAATGTACCAGTGACCAATCCTGGAGTGATGGTGTTATGTGACCTTTCAGATAAGGAATTCAAAATAGCTGTCCTGAAGAAGCTCAATGAACTTCAAGACAACCTGGTAAGGAATTCAGAAGCCTATCAGAGAAAGTTAACAAAGAGATTGAAATAACAATAAAAAAAGATCAAGCACAACTTCTGGAGCTTAAGAATTCAGTGACAAACTAAGAAATGCATCAGAGTCTCTCAACAGCAGAGTTGACCAAGCAGAAGAAAGATTTAGTTTCACCTGACCAGCCTAAAAAAAAAAAAAAAAGATTTAGTGAGGTTGAATTTGAAGACAGTCTATTTTAAAATATACAACCAGAACAAAAAAATAAAAAAGAATGAAGTATGTCTATAAGATACAGAAAATGGTCTCAAACATCTAAGAGTAAATGACCTTAAAGAAGGGCTAAAGAGAGAAATTGGGGTAGAAAGTTTATTCAAAGACATAGTAATGATAACTTTCCAAACCTAGAGAAAGATATCAATATTCATGTACAAGAAGGTCATAGAACACTAAGCAGATTTAACCCAAACAAGACTACCTCAAGGCATTCAATAATCAACTCCCAAAAGTCACAGATAAAGAAAAGTTCCTAAGGGCAGCAAGAAAAACAAAAGAATAACATATAAAGGAGTCTCTGATACTTCTGGCAGCAGACTTTTCAGTGAAAACCTTACAGACCAACAGAGAGTAGCATGACGTATTCAAAGTGCTAAAGGAAAAAAACCTTAACCCTACAATATTATACCCTGCAAAAATATCCTTCAAACATGAAGGAGAAATAAAAACTTTCCTAGATAAATAAAAGCTGAGAGTTTTCACAACACTAGACCTGTCCTAAAACAAATGCTAAAGGAAGTGCTTCAATCTGAAATAAAAGGACACTAACAAACAATAGGAAGTCATCTGAAGGTGTACAACTCTCTGATAACAGTAAATGCACAAATACAGAATACTCTATTGTTGTAATTGTGGTGTATAAACAACTTATATCTTGAGTAGAAAGACTAAAAGATAAACATATCAAAAATAATTACAACAATTTCTGAGAGATAGATAGCATAAAACAACATGGATGGAAACAAGAGTTGCAAAGCAGGTAGAGGATGGAGTTAAAGTGTAGCATATTTGATAGATTCCTCTTGTTATTTGCTTGTAAACAGAATTTTCATATGTTTAAAATAATTGATTATAAAATGTTTTTTGCAAGCTTCATGGTAACCACAAATCAAGAAACCTTCAACAGGTATACAAAAAGTAAAAAAGGAAAAAATCACACCACCAGAGAAAATCATCTTTAACAAAAGAAAACAAAAAGGAAGGAAGGAAGGAAGAGAATACTGCAAAACAACCAAAAATCAAATAAAAATATGTAGTAGTAAGTCTTGACCTAGCAATAATCACATTGAATGTGAATGGACTAAATAGCCAATCAAAAGACACAGAGTGGCTGAATGGATGAAAAAAAAAAAGAGCCAACCATATGTTTTCTGCAAGAAACCCACTTCACTTATAAAAACACATACAGACAGAAAATAAATGGGTGGAAAACGATACTCCATGCAAATGGAAACCAAAAAAGACCAGGGATGGCTATACTTCTATCATGAAAAATAGATTTCATGACAAAATTGTAAAAAGAGACAAGTTCATTATGTAACGATGAAGGGATCAATTCAGCAAGACATATAACAATTTTAAATATGTATGTACCCAATACCGAAGCACACAGATATATAAAGCAAATATTATCAAAGTTAAAGGGAGAGATAGACCCCAATACAATAATCACTGGAAACTTGAACACTCTCCTTTTTTTTTTTTTTTTGAGACAGAGTCTCACTTTTGTTGCTCGGGCTAGAGTGAGTGCCATGGCGTCAGCCTAGCTCACAGCAACCTCAAACACCTGGGCTCAAGTGATCCTCCTGCCTCAGCCTCCTGAGTAGCTGGGACTATAGGCATGGGCCACCATGCCTGGCTAATTTTTCTATGTTTTCAGTTGTCCAATTAATTTCTTTCTATTTTTAGTAGAGACAGCTTGCTCAGGCTTGTCTCAAACTCCTGAGCTCAAATGATCCGCCCGCCTCGGCCTCCCAAATTGCTAGGATTACAGGAGTGAGCCATCGTGCCCGGCCTGAACACTCTACTTTTAAAGGATTGGACAGCTCATCCAGAGAAAAAATCAGCATGCATTGGACTTAATCTTCACAATAGACGAAATGGAACTAATAGATATTTACAGAATGTTTTATCCATCAGCTGCAGAATACATGTTCTTTTTCTGAACTCATGGATCATTCACAAGGATAGACCATGTGTTAGGTCACAAAACAAGTCTTAAAAAATTCAAAAAAATTGAAATAATATCAAGTATTTTCTCACCACAATAGAATAAAACTAGAAATCACTAACCAGAGGAGCATTAAACAATATATAAACACATGGAATTTAAACAATATACCCCTGAATGACCAGTGGGTCAATTATGAGATTAAAGAGGAAATAAAAAAATTCTCAAATGAAAATGAAAACACAACACATCAACCTATGGGATACAGCAAAAGCAGTAATAAGAACAAAGTTTATAATAATAAGTGCCTACATCAAAAAGTAGAAAAACTTCAAATAAACAACTTAATTATGCAGCTTATAGAATAAGAAAAAGAGGAGCAAATCAAACCCAAAATTAGCAGAAGGAAAGAACTAATAAAGATCAGAGCAGAAATGAATGAAATTGAGACAAAAAAATATAAAACATCAAATAATGAAAAGTTGGTTTTTTGAAAAGATAAAAAAAAATTGACACACCTTTAGTCAGACTAAGAAAAAGAGAGCGGAGACCCAAATAAATAAAATCAGGGAGGAAAAAAGAGACATTACACCCAATACTGCAGAAATTCAAAGAGTAATCAGAGACTATTATGAACAACTATATGCCTATAAATTGAAAAATCTAGAAGAAATGTATACATTCCTAGACACATACAATCTATCTAGCTTGAACCAGAAAGATATTAAAAACCTGGATAAACAAACAACAAAGAAGAAGATAGAAGCAATAATAAAAAGTCTCACTGCTGAATTCTGTCAAGCATTCAAACAAGAACTAGTAACCAATCCTACTTAAACTATTCAAAAAATAAAGGAGAAAGGTGTAGTCCCAAATTCATTCTAGGAGGCCTATATCACCTTGATATCAAAACCAGACGAAGACACACATAAAAAAGAAAACTATAGGACAATATTTCTGATCAACGCAGATACAAAAATCCTCAACAAAATACTAGCAAGCCCAATTCAACAACACATTTAAAAGACTATTCATCATGATCAAGTAGGATTCATCCCAGGGATTTAAGGATGGTTCAGCATATGCGAATCAATCAATATGATACCTCATATCAACAGAACAAAGGACAAAAATATATGATCATTTCAACTGATCCTGAAAAAGCATTCAATAATGCATCGTGTTAAAAATTCTTTAAAAAAAATGGGTACAGAAAGAACTTAACATGATAAAAGCCATGCATGACAGACCCACAGCTAATGTCATACTGAATGGGGAAAAATTGAAAACCTGTAAGATAGAGGAACAAGGCAAGTATGACCACTTTCACCACTATTTATTCAAGATAGTACTGGACGTTCTAGCTAGAGCATTCAGACAAGAGAAAGAAATAAAGTACATCCAAATTGGAAAGGAAGAAGTCCAATTATTCTTGTTTGCAGATGCTATGATCTTATATTTAGAGAAACCTAAGGACCACACACACACACACACACACACACACACACACACAAAACTATTAGAACAGATAAGTAAATTTAGTAAAGTTGCAGAGTACAAAATCAGTAGCATTTCTGTATGGCAATGGTAAACAATCTCAAAAAGAAACCAAGAAGGTAATTCCAGTTACAATAGCTACAAATAAAATAAAATAAAATGTCTAGGAATAAACTGCACCAAAGAAGTAAAAGATGTATACATTGAAAAATATAAAATATTGATCAAATAAGTTGAAGAGAACACAAAAAAGGGAAAGATATTCCATTCCCATGGATTGAAATTAAAGATATTGTTAAAATGTCTTTACTACTCAAAGCAGTCTATAGATTCAGTGCAATCTCCATCAAAATACCAATGGCATTCTTCACAGAAATAGAAAAAATACTAATATGGAGCCACAAAAGACCCAGAATAGCCAAGCCATCCTGAGCAAAAAGAATAAAAATGAAGGAATCATATTACCTGACTTCAAATTATATTAATACAGAGCTGTAGTAGCCAAAAAAGCATGGTACTGGCATAAAAACAGACACATAGACCAATGGAACAGAATAGAGAATCCAGAAGTAAATTCACACATCTATAGTGAACTTATTTTTAACAAAGTTACCAAGAACATATAGTGGGAAAAGGACAGTCTCTTCAATAAATGATGCTGTGAAAACTAGAAAGCCACATACAGAAGAATGAAAGTAGATTCTTGTCTCTTACCATATACAAAAGTCAAGTCAATGTGGATTAAAGATTAAATCTGAGACTTGAAACTATGAAGCTACTAAAATAAAACATTGGGTAAATGCTTCAGGACATAATCCATTCTAAGACTTGAAACTATGAAACTACTGATGGAAAACATGGGGAAACTCTTCAGGACATTGTTCTGGGCGAGGACTTCTTGAGCAATATCCCCAAAGCACAGGCAACCAAAGAAAAATTGGACAAATGGCATCATAACAAGTTAAAAAGCTTCTGCACAGCAAAGGAAACAATCAACAAAGTGAAGAAACCACCCACAGAATGGAAAGAATGGGAGAAAATATTTGCAAACTACTTATTTGACAAAGGACTAATAACTAGAATACCTAAGGAGGTCCAACAACTCAATAGGAAAGAAAATTAAATGATCTGATTAAAAAATGAGCAAAGGATTTAAATAGACATTTCTCAAAAGAAGACATATAAATGGCCAACAGGTATGAAAAAATGCTCAACATCATTAATCATCAGAGAAATGCAAGTCAAAACTTCAATGAGATATCATCTCACCCCAGTTAAAATGACTTTTATCTAAAAGACAGGTAATTAATAAATGCTGGTGAGGGTGTGGAGAAAGGGGAACCCTTGTACACTGGTGGTGGGAATGTAAATTAGTACAACCAGTATGGAGAACAGTATGGAGATTCCTCAAAAAACTAAAAACAGCACTATCATATTACTTAGCAATCCCACTGCTGGGTATATGTCCAAAGAAGGGGAATTCAATATATTGAAAAAATATCTGCAATCCCATGTTTATTGTAGCACTATTCACAATAGCCAAGATTTAGAATCAACCTAATTTTTCATCATCAGATGGATAAAGAAATTGTGGTACATGTATGCAATGTGATATTATATGGCCACAAAAAAAGAATGAAATCCTGCCATTTACAGCAACACAGATGGAACTGAAGAACATTATGTTAAGGAAAATAAGCCAAGCAGAGGAAGATAAATCTCATATGTTCTGATTCATATGTGGGAGCTGAATCTTAAAACAGTTGATCCAATGGAGACAGAGAGTAGAATGATGGTTACCAGAGGCTGGAAGAGTAGTGAGGAGGGTGGGATAAAGTGGACATGGTTAATGGCTGCAAAAATATTGTTAAATAAGGGGGGTGGGGGCAAGGGCAACATACGTAACCTAAACATCTGTACCCCCATAATATGCTGAAATAAAAAAAAATATTGTTAAATAGATAGAAAGAACGATATGTGATAGCACAACAAACTGGCTATAACCAATAATAAGAAGGGTATACTTTAAAATAACTAAAACAGTAGAATTGGAATGTTCCTAACACAAAGAAATGATAAATGCCTGAGGTGGTGGTTAACCTAGTTACCCTGATTTGATTAATTCACACTGTATGTCTGTATCAAAGAATTACATGTACCCTATGAAGATATACAACAATTATGTACCAATAATAATTTTAAAAAACAAAAACCTTTAAAAAAACAATCACCCAGGGATCTTTGTGACAATTCTGCTTTCTTTTGTCCTATACCCAGAATTTCTGATTCCATGAGTATGTGTTGGGGTTCTCCTTTTTAATGAGTATCCTACAAGTACCAAGTCATACATTGGTCACACATAGCATAGGGCCCATTTAGAACCTTAATTTGCATTTACTACAGAACTCACAAATAGCAGCTGCTCAAACAATTCTCCAATGAATGAATCATATAATCAATAGACAAGTGAATGTCTGTATATCAGCTTGTCTAAGTGGATACTCATGAGATTATGGTTAATGTCACTTTTTACTATTTGTATACATGGAAGTAGAACTAGTTTGATTTTTCAGAGACCACAACTGGATTCATGGGGCCCATAGGTCATACTTGGTTATTTCTAATTGAAATTGGCCTGAGTTTCTGATGTTTATCACCTTCTCTTCTGGTGAAATACTAAATCCATGGCACTTAACTATTGCCATCATATGCAGCAAAGCAGATATGAAATAATCCCTTTGTCATATGGTTAAATTTTTCCCCTTCCCATTATTTCCTCCTTCCGGTATTTTTGCCAGCAAATTTTTAGAATACCAGCCATACTCTAGTCATCATTCCATACAATTTAATCAGCACACTACATTTTACAAAAGAGAATTCATAATGAGAAAGGGATGCATGAAACTTACATTCATTCCTGTTGTGCATCCCAAGCCCACAGAATTGGCTTTGAATGGTTTAATTATATTATATTAATTCTCCTATACCTTGGTATCAACAGCTAACACTAGGTGAGTCTCTTGTAAGTTAGTAGAAGCCAGAATTGAGTTATTAGAACTATACATGAAAATGTAAGCAATCTGTCAAAACGCATTGAATTTCAAATTATGAAAGGTAGAAATTGTTTGAAAATAAAAATAAGACCTGATCATTCCTATTATATATAACCAAAAGCTCTACTTTGAGTACTATTTTAGAAATTACTGATTTTTCTTCTGATTCAAAGAAATTTATTTTCTAGAAAATTTGAGAGAAATTTAAAACTGTATAATAAAGAAATGGCACTTATCCATAATTCTATTATTTAGCTATAATCACGATGAATATTTTGGTGTAAAATCTTTCATTCTCAGAACTTGAAATGTATTTGAAGCATGTGTTTTATATCATCCCCTATTATTATATATATACATTATTTTCTTCTTTTGTTGTTCTAACAAAAGAGAGATCTCCTCATGCATGAATCATTATGTATGTCTGTGATTATTTAATGAAATCAAATTCTAAGAGTGGAATTCCTGAGTCATATTGTCTAATTGCTCTTTAGGAAACTTTTATCAATTTATATCTTCATCGGTATTGTTTAAAAGCACTCATCTTTCCATAGTATCATCAACTTAGGGCAGGTATAACATAGTGTTTTATTGATCTGTTTTCTTTTCTCTGATTCATCATAAATTGGAATAAATGTAAGCTTTAATTTCCTTTTCAATATATTTTTTCAGGAATTAGGAAGGCCATGGAGGGGGGGAAATTCTTAAATGGAAAATTCATCCTAGGTGTGCTTTGCGTTGAGTATAAAAGTCACCAGATTAGTAATGGAGTTGTTTGAGAAGTTCAAATGTTATTAATTACCTGATCCTCTTGATATTTACCAGAGAAAACTGAGAAGCCAATCTTGAAACAACTAAGAAACTATGAAGACAAGAATGAGCCTCTCCAATAAATAACTTTAAAGTTCAATCTATTTAAGATCACCAAAAAGAAGACCGTAATGATTAACACCACAGGTTTTTGAATCCTGTGATTCAGATTTAGAATTTCAACTCTGTCTTTTATTAGGTGGGTGGTTATGACCAAGTTATGGTTCTTCACTATAAGTGAGAATAGCAAGACAATTTTAAAGGATTGTTGTAAACATAAAATTACAATTTTAAAATTCATATTACAACTCTTTGAATAAAAAAGGCACTTAAATGGTAGTATGAGTAACAGCGGTAAAAGTTGTTATTGACATGTTATGATCGCTATTCTTGTGCAGAGCAGAGTGGCAGACTGACCCAAAAGGAAGACTGAGTGTAGCCTTTGTGAACCTCTTGTGCAGCTGTTCAGAAAACTACTCTAAAAACACCACACCCCTCCCCCAACAACTCACCACCACCCTGATTGCCTGAAATTCTACCTTAAAAGATTTCTTTGCTTTACCTGAAACATTTTATATTTGAAAATGGAAAAATTTGGAAATATGGGATCCATTTTTTTTCTTTGTACTAACCATTTGTATTTCAATGTGAATTAGTTGATCAGATTCTGAATGCAGATTTTAATAATAAGAAACTTGAGAGCTCTGCATGTCTGAAGGGATAAGTGAAGAATTTTATTATCTTGGGGTATCCCTGATTTGGGAAAGTGACATAACGATGGTTGCAATGAATAAGAATGGTTAGGAAGGAAACTTATTTTATTAGACTAGGGAATGTGTCTGTTAAGAGCTGAATACAGTAAATGTATTTGGTAAAACAATTTGTAAGGGAAAATGTATACATTGTGTTATATATGCAGTTGGTAGAAATAAAATGAGTTTTTAAAATCACTCAATTCAGAAGAACAGATATTGTACGAGAACAGAAAGATATCTGGGATGAGGTATAAATACCATCGAAACTCAAGAAAATGAATCACAGTACTGGTTTTATTTGGAGGTGTTCAATTCATGTCACTGGGCCTGTGTCTCCTTCCTCTTGATTATTTTAATAATAAAAGCCACATGGAAGCATGTATTCGGGGGCTAAAATACTGTGGTCTGAAAGACATTGAAAGGCACTTGTGTTATGAACAGAGAGTGATACCAGAAGTGTGTGAATTTGGATTATAATAAAATAAATTTTCATGAGACAGATAGCCAGGTCCAGGACTTCTTGGAACTATTGAAGACAAGTTGTTTCTCCCTTTTTCATGATCCATGTCAATGAAAATAAACTAGGCAAACTTACTGTGTCTCCATTGTGCTTCACCTGCTCTGCTGGGCTATTGCTCAGAATCTCTGAAACACGAGGCACAGAGCCCTGTCTTCTGGTAACTTGTGGGAACTGACTCATGACACTGGGTTTGTGTTTTCAGCCATGTGGCATCTTGTCTTAATATCTTTTTCCCATTTACTTGCAACCACCCTGGAAGGAGTGACACACCCAATGGGGTCAAGATACTCAAAAGTGGAGACCACAGCAAGGGTATCTCCAGAAGGATGATGGAAACATACACGTTTTTTTTTTCTTTCGCTTTTAGCCAGCTAACCCTGCAAGCTGCCAGGGTATCATTTTACTATCTCAGTAGTACATTAATCAACAGTTGCTGAAAGATTACATTCGGTGAATATTCAAACACCTAATTAGACTCACTGCCTAATATTTATATTAGGAGGATAGGAAAAGTAGAAATAGCAAGTGAAGAATGGTGCTTTGAGGAATCAGGTCACAATTTGATCTTCTGTAAGGTCAATCCGAGTCTAGCTGCTTTCTTTTCCACAATGCATAATTATGACCCAATTAATCTGAATACTGTTGTCCAGATTTCTTCCTCTAATGATGCATTTTAGAAAAATGAAACTAAAATCTCAAGATTTTGTTATTATTGAGAAAGTCCTGTCTTAAAACTTAGCCACTAACTGATTATTCCAGAACTCATGATTGCACTTCCGTGGTGGCTTTTCCTAGCCCTCTGTTTTTCCCTCCTGTCCCTCAGACCACTTGCCTCAAGCTACTTTATTCCTGATTTGCACCTTCACTAAAAGATGAATCTCTAGAGAAATTGAATTCAAATAATTCATTTTTATTGCTTATAGAGGAGAGTTGACAGGAAGTTGAAATGACACAAATGAGATTTTAAATCTCTTATATAGATTTCGTTTATTCCACTCATGTTTATTGATTGTCTACTGTGTAATAGGTACAGAAGGGGATATAGAGAGCATAAAGCATGGTCCTGCCCTCCAGTTGATTTTTATCTCACGAAAGAGAAGTTCTAGACACAAATTACGCTATCTTAAGTTTCCCCATTGAGAAAGGTTGGTATAAATAAATGCATACACATTCAAACACAGCTTTACCACCAGGAAGTTTTAAATGTCGTATAAATAGCATACAGAAATAAATAGTAGAAGAATTCAGTTTAGAGAGTAGCAAGTTAGAGGGTGTGTGTGATCAGGGAAAGATTTACTGAAGAGCTAGCAATTGTCACAAGTTAGATTTCTAAGAACATAAAACCTGTGGTTACTTCAAATCTAAAAGTATTATATATTGATTATACAAAATTGAAAAGTACAGAAAGGTATAAGAAGAAAAAAATCAAAATTACTCATAATCCTACCACCTAGTGAGATACCCATTGTTGGTTTTTGGCAGCATATTGTTATGAGCTTTTTTCCCCCTTTTATGCATGTGTGTTTGTATTTGTATTGTGTCAGTCAAGGTCTTGACAGGAAACAGATGGCAAGGTCAAATTATAAGGGTGAGTAAAAACACAGGAGCACCACAAGAGGCAGCAGAATAACTGAGGGCTCCTAATAGTCAAGGAGCTATTACCACGCGAAGGCCTGTTGATGAAGGGATAATGGAATGGTGGGGTTACTGGAACCTGAATGGAGAGCGAGTAAAGGAAAGGACCCTTGAGAGAAGCAATTATGTTCATTCATATGGACTCAGCTAGCCCAGGCAGCCTTGCAGGGTGGAGATAAGAAAATAAATGCCCTGATCTCCTCTGCTCCCCGTTGTCCCAGCTCTCATGCCAATGTTTCCAATTGGCCAAACCTCCTGGAAAGCAGAGATCGGGGAGGGCCTATTAAGTAATGCGGACAGACCAGTTTCCTGGGGCAGAAAGCAGTATGTGGAGAAGGGTCATGAATAAATCTGGAAGGACCAATCAGGACATCTTCCAAAACTGGATCAATCTGTTTATACAGTTTTGTAACTTGTACATCATAACTGTTATACATGCTATTAAAGACTCTCCTGTGATGTTATTTTTAATCATTATATATTATTTCATAAAATGGTTGACTATAATTTATTCAAAGAATATACTGCTATATAATAGGATGCTTTTCATTTTTTCACTATGAAAATTAATGCTGTATATGCATGTGTGTATGTTTTTGTTTATTTTCTTATTTATTTAGTTAGTTCTTTTCATATATCCTTATTTTCAATTCTAAGAAATGAGATCATTGGGTCAAAGGATATGCTTATATTTAAGGCTTTTGATGTATATTGCCAATTATCTTCTAGAAGATTATGCCATATATTAAAGTGGACCTTCAATAAGTAAGATTTTGATACATGGGGATCGGTGGACTATTGGTAGGTGGAAATTTGGAGGGACTTCCAAGTGGGAATTAGTCCAAGTGGGAATGGAACTGAGAAGGCACATGTTATATTCCACAATGGATAATTAATCTAGTTTGACCTTAGTAGAATTAGTAATGGGATATAATAGTTCATTTCCACTCACAGTGTTGGAAAATTTCAGTATTAAGATAGACCAGAACTGTTATACAAGGCAGCCTGACACGGCATAGCTTCAGAAATAACACCCTGAATATCTATAAGCAGGTTCAAGATTAAAACTGGTAAAATGAGAATAAGTTCAAACTCAACGTACGAAAGAAGATGTACCTGGTAGAATTATGTTCAATGAGTGCAAGATAGCTTAATGCAAGTGAAAAGGCCTAGGGGGCCATTTGACAAATTTTGTTTTGGATCATGGCTCCACCACTAACCAGATGTGACTTTCAACACCTGACATAAAGTCTTTCGCTGTGAGGATTAGAGACTTCGTGTTGAAAAGTGCTTAGCACAGCATCTAATGCATGGTAGGGCCTTGAACACTAGTCACTAAGGAGAGTAAATGGTGACTGTGTCTTGGGTGCTGTATTATCGGTCATTGGCCTAATTGGTGGAGAAAAGGAGGCACATTGAGCAGACAGCATTTCAGGTGTTGAGTAGTTGAGCAACATTTATGCTTAATGTTTAACAAACTAGATAGAAGTGATCAGTTAGGAAAATTTTTAAAATAGCAGATTTCCCTAAAGTAAATCTATGGAAAAAATAGAATTTTAGCAATTGTAAATTTTATCTCATAATTTTTAAATCACTGTGAAGCCTGTTGCCACTCATTTGTCTTTCATTACTAGTAGAGGAATGGCATTCGTGTATTAGCAATAAATCTCTGAAATAATCTATTATACATTAGTATATGTCTTCTGTTTTGCCTTCCCAAATTCCATTTACCGTTCTTTGAGTAACATTAGCACAATTGTCCTCTGAGAAAATCTAATTTTCAGCTCATGAGGCTGGAGTAGGCCTCAAAGAAGGGAACTTATAACTCAGGACTGCCTATTTAGAGCAGGACTTCCCTAAACCCAGTGACCGCTTCAGGGGTGATCTGACCACAGTCAAGGCAATCAGACTGAAATCTGGGACTTTATGGGGCTTTTGGTAAGAACTCACTTTTCTTTTTCTCCAAACTTAGGCATATAAGGGTGCAAGCCTGAAGCTGCTGGTAGCTATCTTGCCACCATGAAGTTAATTAATAGAGAAGTCAACATGGAGATGGGCTGCAGCGAGCTGAGTTGAGAGATGAAAAGAGATAAACAAGTGTGTCATGCCCTTAAAACCCTGGCTCAAACTGTATCTGAAGTGAGATCTTCCCCTAGAGAAACTTCACAGTTACAAGACACAGTAATTTTTTTTTATACCTTCAGTTAGATTTGGGGTTTTCTGTCTTTTGCAACTAAAATAGAGCTAATTAATACATAAACTTGGTTGAGTAGTTCATTTTTATGGAATGTGAGGTCATAGTTGGGATCTTAGTTCTTCCCAGTTCCCATGATGGGACTAAAAATTCAATTTCATGCTATTTAGCAGAGTTTGAGAACCAGTAAGCTAGAATATGCTGAAGATCAACACAGCACCTCTTTGGACTTTAGTACATAATTTTGTATCTTTTATGCAATAGAAACTTCAGCAGAAAGCCCTCTCATCACTGAAATACTGCACTTTTAAAAGAAATATATATAAGGCAAACTTGAGGAATCTAGTGGAATGTCTCCATTTCATCAAATAGAATCTTCTGAGAGGAGAGAAACATGCATTTGTCGGGAGATTTTTTTTTTTAATCCTTTTGAAAGTCAGAATTGTCTGCCTCAGTGTACAATAAATCATTTGTATTTTTCTCTGTAGTTTTCTCATTCAGGATAAAAGCGACACATATAACCGCCAGCTCCAGTCCACTCACTGCAGACTGATTTCCTCACTACTTTTGTCTCAGCAGTTGCTAATATCACGAATAGGCAGGCTTTGAACTCGGGGGAGGGGACAGAGCAGCACAACTCCTTAACCCTACAGCAACCAGGAAACTTCTCTGGAAACCACAATTTCAGCATCAAATCAGTTAGAGCATTCTCACTTGAAGGGGGTAGGAGAATCACTGCCAATTGATATTTAAGACTCTTTCCTCTTTCTCTTAGTCTCCAGTGTCAGCAGGAAACTTGCCCCCATGTAATCCTGGAGTGAAGCTGAAAAGAAAGAGGGAGAGAGAAACTGCCCGAGCGGAGGTCCTTCCCCTGCAGCTGATGCTGTCAGTGCCTTCCTCTAGTGTGGCTTTGGAGGTTAGGGGAACGATGAAAGCCAAACAGTACTTGAACTAGAGAAGAAAGGAGGAAGACTTGGTTTTTGCTTTCTTCTCTTCTGTATTTGCTTTTCCATTTATGTCCTGCTTAGACAGTAAGGTACGAACAGATGTTCATGACAGACATTTGAGTTATTTGGGGATTGCTTTGAACTTTGGGTAAAAGGTGCTTGTGCAGGTCTTCTGCATTATTGTTTTTTCTCCCCATACCGGGTCGATGGGAATAAACCCTAAACCACAAGGGGTGAGGAAATGAGGGTGTAGAGTCCCTGAAAAATGAATCATCTTTTTCTCTTGCTTATTTCCTTCCCATCCTTTCTTCATGCTTTATATACTGTTTTCTGTATTGAAGTAGGAGGAAGTATGGAGAATTTCTTTTGAAAAGCGACACGGTGCACTCATCCTGATGACTCCATTGCATGAAATCTAATTCTATAGTTCATAATTTTCCTCCTTTGCTTTCCTGTCTCTTGGCTGTGTGTTTAAATTTTCCATCTGCCTCTCTTCTTTCTGTTTCTTTCATTCTCTCTTCCTCCTGTTTTTAAGTCGCCTTTTCAAGCTTACCCCTAAACAAGTTTAAACACTTTTTTCTGCTTCTCACTCTTACCGTATATTTACTTCTAGTTTCCCTCTTTGGAAACCATCCCTTTCGAATTTTTTCTGGGTCCTAAGGCTGGGAGCAAGGCCTGGCCAGGGTGCCTGAAAAGCTTCTCTGGGAAGAGAGCTTGGAAATTTTAATTGGACAGTAACATTCCAAGCTCAGCGTGAATGGCTGAGAATCCACAATTCTCCCTGGCAGGAGATTTTTCCAGAGGGCCTGTCCATGACGCTTGCATGCCAGAACCTGGAATTTCCAGATGTGACATTAGGACTATGGGCAGTCAGTTTGCAAATCTGAACGTTAGCTGCATATAATTATTGAAAAAAAAAACAAAACAATTTCCATGACTTTCTTCCCTTTTTTTGTACTTTTATTCTAATGTATGGCTTGCAGTCACTCACATTTAGACAAGAAATATCAACATGTTGACAGTACAATTATTTTGCAATAGTTAAGATAGTGGGTTCCACAAACTTACATCCAGCTACCATTCCTTCTGTGACAGAGGCTCATGTTTCCTCCTAATACCTATTTTAAATATGTAGATGTAACTTAAACTTTATTTGCATATTCATGAGAAAAGCTGTTTCCCTTCCTATCTCCTAATTCTTAACATGGTTGGGTGTAATTTAACAATTTTTCACAGTCCTGGTAAAGGGTCTGGTCAATTTCTAAAGGTGAGAAATATGCAGGAATAGAAAGTTCCGTGTGGAGATGTTGCCAAGCATGCTTCTGGAATGACACACTTCACATCATGCCCTGGAGCTGGTGGTCCAGTGGTATGATAGGGAAGGTGAGACTCCTAGCATAGCCCTGCCAACTCCCAGCTCTGTGATCCCTAGAGAGTTACTGATAGAACCTGTACCTCAATTTCTCATCCATAGAGTATAATCTAGGAATAATACTATCTTGCAGATTTGTTGGTAGGATTAGATAAAATAATGTTTGTAAAGTACCCAGAACGTTTGTATTTAAACTTATGTAAAACTTACTACATGCCAGACAGAGTCTGAATGCTTTATAAATACCCTTCCATTTCTCATAGCTCTGTGAGATAACCTTATTTTTATAACCTTGTTTTTACTCCCATTTTTCAGAAAAGAAAAGTGAGCTACAGAGAGGATAACTAACTTAGTTTAGCTCACACAGCTAGCAATGGAACTGGAATTCCAACCTGAACATCTAGTCATCAAAGTCCTGCATCTAAACACAGGGTGGTGACTTTCATGTAACCAGTTACTCCATGAACATTAATATTCATTCCTGATTGTGGCCCCAGTGTGTTTTCATGATTTCCTGTTATATCTTTTAGTTTTGTGATATGGATATGGCTATTTTACCTATAATGTGACTTAACATTTGGCTTCCTTTTTTAATGTTATTATTTTCTTAGCTATTTCCTTGCCCACTTCCCTCTACATTTGTTTACATTTACATTCCCCAAGCCTCCAACAACTTTCGACCCTCCTGGGCTAACACATATTTAATAACATTGTATGCTTTATTTTTAAGTGTTTTTTCCCCCTGCCTTTGGAGCTCTTAAGTAGAACTCAATAAATTGCTAAGGAATAAATTGCAGCCCACACCAAATGTAGGCAGATTTTTATTTTGTTTAAATGTCTTGTTTTCTACAGCTACACTCTTGGCTGATAAATAAATGGCCTGATTTACTGTAAAAACTTCCTTATCTTGATCTTCAAGGCAGGTAACTCCACTCTACCAAACCTCATGCTGAGACTAGTCCTTTTAAGTTATTCACTTATCCTAGTGCCTATGTTTGAGAACACAAAGTGGTAGATAAATTCAGCTGCCAGAATATTATATCATATATATTTTCAAAAATGGAATGATGATCCCCCTGACTAGGGTTGGCCATAGGGCCACAACTCCCTGTTGTCTTACCCTCAGCCACCAGATCTCTATGTTCAGGTTACCAGCTTGGCTCTGCAGTTATCTGAGTCTGTGACGAATGCTTTAGTGCTGGTTTTCTAGATATCTAGAGGTAACAGTGTTTTAATCATGCTTGATGCTCCTTGCCTTGTTTCTACCTTTGCTTGTTACCTGCCTTCCACCTTGTTTTGACTTCACCATCAATTCAGTCTTGGGTCCAAATTAACTTTGGTTTTTCCCCACTTCTTGTATGATTACCAACTGTCTTGGTTGTTCTATCACCACGGAGTCCTGGTTCCTCACTGGCCATTGGTCCCTGACTTGGGCCCAGGGCCTATTGGATCCCATTGCCCTGTACTGGACTAGACCTACATAGCAGCAGCCATGGCTACTTCTTCTTTAGGCCAGCTGCTGACTTAGGAACTTCCAATGCACTCTTAGCACTCAGAGATTGCTTCTCCCTTTCATCTTGGTCCTTTTTAACCTTTTGTGACATCTGAGTCAGTGTTTAGAAATTGCACAAGCAAAACTGTTGGGAATCTCCTACTAAATATTCTTATCGCCTTCTTTATGCTTTGCAATATGTTATATGCACACTCCCTCTTATTGAGCATTAAGAGAATTCCTATTATTCCCAAAGTACTGTTTGGATTGTTGTAGTAGAAGCACTACTATTTCCTTCTTAAGTCAGTTAACTGCATATGTGGGAAGTTGGCCAAATGCCCCAGGCTTAGGCTTTTGGCTGAGCTCTTACACATGCAACTTACACAGAAGAAGCTGCGAACATGGCACCTGTCATCCCCAAATCCCCTGGGGAAAGTATGTAAATTTGATTCAGAAAGACACTCTGGATTGCCTGTACTAATGCTATAATTTTGACTATTAATCCTGACAAAGAGTGGTACATAATTCTTGTTAACTCTCTAGTATCTAACCTGACAAATGCCATACAATTTCAAAAGATCAATCCTCAGTAAACACAGGATATTCTCAGTTGACTGTACATGGTATTTAGCAAAGTTGTTTTACACCAATGCTCAAAAGACAGGTCTTTAATAGCCAGCATTTCTGTTTCAAGCTGCAAACAGTAGGGGTAGATAGAAGTACACATCTGAAAGACAGCAGAGAGTTTCTCCCTGACACCAGACGCTTCTCTCCTGGAACAGGGCCAGATCAGAGCTGTCTGGATTCTTTGTGAGCCTGCTCCAAACTAACATATTTATTATCCAGGAGGAAAGCTTGTCTGACGTTAGATCACTGATGTTTGCCTTGCAGTATTTTTTTGCAGAAAATTGCAAGAAAGTGATTGAAACAAGTTTGACGAGGAAACTACAGAGAAATCCACCTTTTCAAGGGCAAAGTCCTGAAAATATCCTTGAGGATTGGGAAAACTGGCTATTTCCTTTTTACTCTATTTTTATAAGACGAATACTATATTCGTCTTATAAAAATAGTGATAAATAGTGACAATATATGAGGGGCCAATGGTATTTTGTTAAAGGTTGGGCATTCTCACTGAATATTCTAAATATTCTTAGTTGTGAGGATGAGAATTTATTTTTAAATGAATATTTGGCCCAATTAATGCTCATAAAATATGTGAATTCTGTTGGTACAACATACAAATCTTTTGTGTTGGTATTGAGAAAACCTCAGACTTTTCAAGTCTGGGAACAGATGGAGCTCTAAATTCAACTGCATTTTACAAAAGGGACATGTGTTACTATCTGTCTGTCTGTTTTCACTTTATATGAGATATTTTACTCTCTAGTCTGCAGAGTTATTACACTACCATGAGTACACAAGCTTTTGACATGGATGTGCTACACAATTACAGAAATTAGAGAATCTTATACTCTGCTATGCCTTTTAACAGGTCTTAGTAATTAAGAAGACTTTTAAAAGTGTTAATCATTTAAATATAATTTATAATATGGGCTCTGTAGCACTTCAGTCACAGGTGTTTTTATGTATACTTCTCCAAGAACTTGAAGTCAATGCTTTGAAAACATCAAGACAAAATGATTCATTTAAATCCGAAAATTTTTCATTCCTATGTAGCTGGCTAAAATCTACTGGATGAAAACTAATGGGTGGGACGTGTGTGACACTGCAGACTTACACATTTTTCACCACTGTAGCTGGTGTTCATGAACTTCCCAGTACTTGGTTGTGAAGTTATTTATGCTAAACCTTGGCAGAGTCATCTCAGAGTATGGAGTTTAAGATCACCCCCCACTTAAAGAGAAAATAGATTTTCTTCCTTCCTTCCCTCTTTTCTTCTCTTTTGTCTTTTTTGATTTTTCAAGTGATAGTCACAATAAGGGGCCGAGTTTGCTCCCAGCAAAGAACATAAAATTGTTTGACTCAGTTTTTCAAATGCCAAGTTTGTTACACCAAACTTAAAACTTGTCAATGTTCAATAGAAAGTTGAATTATTTATCTAAAAAGAATGTACAGTTAATCAAATGATTCATTATAAGTTACTTTGGCAAAGTCCCTTACTGCATGTAAAATGATTCAACTTATGTATATATAATTGACTCAAAACGCTTTTAGAACATCTTTTCTATAAGAATATGCTTCTTAGCTAGTCCTGATATATTGACTGGATAAAGGAATCAGTCTTAGAGTTAGTACTTCATACCAACTATGACACTGTAAATTTAACTTCGTAGATTTAACTACGACACTGTAAATCATTATTAACGTAGAATAAACCTAAGGTGTCATTGGGTCTGTTGGAACTCTAGGGAAAATATCATTGGACATAATCATATATTGACATGCATATTTTGGTATATTAAAGGTCTTAATAAATTCCTTGCATTTCACATTCCCAAGATTATAGGCTCTGAGATCATGCTTCCTAATTGTTTGGGTCCTTATTAATATATCTCTGCTTTCCTTTGAATTGTCTGTGGAAGGCTTTGAAATGTGAAATGCCAGCTGAGATCTGAAACAGCTTTTTTTTTTTTTTAATTGAATTTGTGGTACTAAGAAGCAGATGGGAGAGACCTGGTAGACTTCTAGCTTTTAGCCCTATCCAAAGGAATATTCTTTTTCTTGTCATATGGTTTTTCAGGAACACATTGGCTGCTTTGTGTCTTTTAGAGTATTAATAGAATGGGTTATGACTCAACTTGATCAGTAATTAATTTGATATAAGTCTAACAGAAGGTGCCAATTAAGCATAATGCAAAACTGTTCATGTTCAGGAGTGACAGACTACGAGTTAGGTTTGAGAGTTGGGTCTTTGGTGCTTTTTCTCTGTGTTATGTAAAAAGGAAAAAGAGATGGCTTTAGCCCAGTGGTTCTCATAGTATGGTCCCTGGAACAGCAGTAGGAGCATCATCTGGGAACCAAGAAATTCAAATTTGGGGCAGCCCCTCCTTGATTGATTCTGTTGGAGGGGTAGGATCTTGAGGATGCCCCATGCAGGCGGGCCTTTGGGTAAGCCGTAAGTCATAGAGCACAGGCAACCGTCAGGCTTTCTGGGACTGAAGAAAATCTTGTCCAGTTGTATCTCTGTCTCCTGCCTTGAATGAAAAAGTTGTATCCTCATGCAGCCATCCTAGTTGAAAATAATCCTATTTTAAGAGATTTCACAGCTTTAAAAATAATTTACCCCAAATTTAACAGCCCTCTTCATCTGGAAATTTATTCTATAACTTAATGAAGGCAAACCATTCTGTTATTCTATTATTTAAAAAATGTTTTTAAATAGAAAATAAGTGCTTAATACCCTCTCTCTTTCCTATGGACACTTGAAAAAAATTTTTTTAATGGACTATTTGTCTTTTATACTTTATGCTAAATCCTTTTTTTCTAAGTTTATCTTTTTAAGATTCATTTCCCAACAAATGTAACTTTATAGGAATTAACCAGGTTCTCCAATTGGAAACTTGTTGAAGCAAAGTCCCCCCCGCCCCTTTTGCATGAGGATAGAAAATGACAGTACTTTGGGTCCAAAATTAGTTCCTCTTAATCCTCCCCCAAGGTGTACCATTTTGTGCTTCAACTTGTATGGCCTATAAACCTTGAGGAATTTTATTGTCTTTGAACATTATCCAGCAAATCTCCTCTAATTAATTTAATCCCTACAGACATATGGTTGTTGATCAGTATAAATCAAGGCCAAAAATATAAGTCCTGCTTGGAAAGCTCTGCTTCTGGCAAAAAGACTCTTGATTCCCAGTTGTTTAGAGCTCTGCAGCAAAGACACTCAGGAGGGCTTTTTCCCCTCCCCCTCCCATTTTATGGCAACGACTGGCAGATGCAATCATCATATACGTGCTCGTCCCTCAGACTTCCTCCTCCTCACTACTAATGAAAATTGTTAACATTTTTATATTTGTTGAAATAGGCTTAGAATAATCAGACCTCCTGAGAGGTCACTTAATACAGCCTACTTTCTTAAATCAATTTTCCTCTAAAGGATACCATGGATGAAGGCCTTTTTTTGGTTGTTTTGGGTTTTTTTTTTAGGACTTCTAGACTTAAAGAACCATTGTCTTTATAGATAACACAGTTCCATGATTAATAACACAGTTTGTCAAAAAAAGTTTCCCTAATGTGTAAACTCAGTGCCTTTAAAAATATCTCAAGATCATTGTCTTTGCCTTGCCTTCTTGAGGCCTAAAATTCCAGCAGTAAATCACCCTTTGGCCTTCTTCCTCCCTCACTAAATTATCCAGATTTCTTTCATCTTTTTCCATCTATCTGTTTCTAGCTTTATACATTTCTCTTAATTCTTTCTAAACTCTTCATATAAACCAGACTTAGTATTTTAGTAGGATCAAGGCACTGCTGACCTGAGTGTGTAGATGGATTACCTAATGATTCTTGGATATGTTTTTATTCTTATACTCCAGAGTCACACTACAAAGTCATAGGCTATTGTGATTCCTTTATTCATTCTTCACATACTTCCATGTGGATTACAATATTTTATCTCCTTCCAGGCTATTTTATATGTTGCTAGACAAATAGAAAACCCTCTTATTGATTGTTTTTAAAAGTACAGAATTTGAAGTTATAGTTTGTACACATAATGCTTTTCTTAGATCAATTATATCAGAGGTTGGTGAGGCTTTTCTTTTAAAGACCAGATAGTAAATATTTCAGGCTTTGTGGGTCATAAGGTTTCTGGGACAACTAATTGACTCTGTTATTATAGCATGAAAGCAGTCATAGACAATATAAATAGATGGGCATGGCTGTGATCCAATAAAACTTTAGTTGTAGATATTATATGTAATTTGAGTTCATATAATTTTTATGTAACAAAATATTATTATTCTTTTGATACTTTTCCAACCCTTTAAAAATGTAAAAAGCATTCTTAGCTTATAGGCAGGACAAAAACAGGCAGTGGGCTAGATTTGGCTCTCAGGCTGTTGTTTGCTGACCCCTGAATTACACGAAAACAAAGGTTTTAATGAAGCATTGAAAACATTTACTAAGCTGTAGTGTATCTCTTCATCCTAAAGCGGTTGTTTTTGTCCCTCTCACCCATGTTTACTGCTGCAGCCTTTTACAAATCAGCCCCATTTCCATTGTTTTCTACTGTCCTTTCCAGCACTATTTTAGTGTCACTATACTACTTCTTCTCAGTAGAATGAATGACAGTGTTCAAATCATGTTGAGTGAATGAATGCATGAATGAGAAGGGGGGTAAGAAGGAAGGGAGGAAGGAAGAGAGCACCTAAAACGGAGACAATTTTATAATCAGTTAAGTATAAAAATGAATACAAGTAAGTTCTTTGAAAGAAGAGATCAGCTATTTTTCCCCACCTCAGTACTTTTGTATTCTGACCAAAGAGAAAAAGTCTTGACTTGAATATAATTTCCTTGTTCTTCTATGCCTCCTTTGGTATTGCCTCAGATTTGTGAGTAGGTTTTAATTTTTGTGTCCATACTAAGATAAAAAACACCTCTGCTATTAAAAAGAAGATTTTATGCAGTGCAACAGGGCTATATTCCTACAGGTGGCTGGTTCAGTCGATAAGAATCTAGTGTTAAATAAAATAAGGTTACTGGTTCAAATCTACTATGGACCAACTGCTTACACAACTTTGAAATGTGAACGGAGCCCAGTAAATACTCTTTTTTTTATTTCAGCATTTTATGGAGGTATAATTGTTTAGGTTACACATATTGCCTCTGCCCCGCCCGAGTCAGAGCCACAAGCATGTCTTACTTTTGATAAGAAAATCTAGGGAAGAGAATGTTGGTGAATCAAAACGAATCCTTTCTTGTAACTGAAAATGTACCTTTAAGCGTAAATCCTGTGTACGGTATTGTCATATAAGTGAAGGATAAGACATTTAGAAAAATATTCATGATTTATTGAGTCTACTATGGGATACAAAATCCATCCTATTTAATGAAAATCCACTTCGAACACTAGAAATCTTTATCATTACTTCACCCATATTTATATTTTTCTGTGCATGTAAATATTTATATAAACTTTCCTGATCATTTGACTTTGGAAAAAACAGTGCCGTTTTTAAAGCTGTGATTGCATATGTCCTTATGCTTTTTATGACTTCACTACTTCCTATATATTGAGCAATATATAGGAAACATTTCTTTAAATAAGAATGAAAATAGAAAATCTGCCAGTTCAGAGGCACCTGGGGTGCTTTGTATTCTATAGAATGTGACCAGTTGGCTCTGGAAGGGTTTAGGTTGTTTAAAGAGTGAGAGAACAATCCATATCCATTACAACAAGCTGATGAATTGCATTTGCACAGGCTTGACTTGGTCCAGCTAAAGGAGAGACAGGCTAGCTAATAGATCCATCAGGTAAGCTGCCTAAGGTAAGCTGTCTAAGCTGCTTTTACTCCTCATGGAGGGAGCTTTTATTGGGAAGAGTCCCGCTTTATCATTCCAGTGCTTTCCAAATATGCCCTGTGGAACTCCAGTTCCATAAAATACAACCAACTAAAAGGTTCTGTAGTGAAATTAGTTTAGGAAACCCTGTGGATATTGTCTGCCACTGGACCATAGAGCACACTAGCATATTAAAGGCTCTGAGCAGTCCTGCAAAACACAGGTGACGTCAAGAATATGTTTACTGGGTTTTCCCTGTCCTCTGTTCTTTATGAGGCTAAAATCAAGTAGCACTTTGTAAACCTAATATGTTATTTTAACTCCTGACTTTTGGACATGGAAAATTTCACAAGAAGATAAGATCAAAAGTCAAAGAATGTTTTTCCTCTATAATTGCTCTTTCTCTGGTTAGAGGTGAAAAACTATATATTGTATTTTAAGTGATTATGATCTTATTTATTCTAAACTGGAAGGTGTTTTTAAAAGTTTTTGTGGAACTAGCAATGAAATGAGAAATAAAATACTACCCTTCTAAATTCTTTGAGCCAAAGAATTTAGTGCCAAAGTGTGTCCACTTAACTGGGTCAGCCCTAAGTTAAGATCATTAATCCACAGTCCTAGTTGTGCAGCACCTACCTTATTGGCTCTGGTTATGTTAAGGGGTGTTGTTGAAATACTAAAAAGAAAATTAACTTTTATTTACTTCAATTTATAAGATGAATACATGCCACATGGCATATTTAAAAGTGCGATTTAAAATGATACTGTGTGGCAACTCCCGAAGATTATGGATCATGGAGCTGGCACGGGGTTTCTCAACCTCGGCACTATTGACATTTTAAGACTTACAGATCTTTGTTGTGAGGCGCTGTCCTGTGCAAAGCAGGATGTTTAGCAGCATCTCTGGCTTCTATCCACTTCATGCCAGCAGCATCACCCCCAGCACCACCACCAGTTTTGACAATTACAAATGTCTCCAGACATTGCCAAACGTGCCCTGGGGGCCAAAATCATTCCCAGTTGAGAACCACTGGGTTTGCAGCTCTGCTGTGGGACTCCTTTGTTAGGTTCTTGCCTGGCTGTTTTTTGTTTCTTCAAAATTTATGAATTAAGCTTTAACCACTTACATAGCACCTGATTCATTCATTTGAAAATAAACTACAAAATATGGCATTTTTAAATGAGCTCCCTGTTTATATTACCATATTCTTTTAAAATAAATTCATATTTGGTAGAGGTCTATTTCATCATAGACAAAATCCAAATTGTGTAGAAGGCCCGAGTTCCTACTGTTCCTGGG
>CAUYSK010121968.1:0-14885 GCA_963575035.1 Avahi laniger
TAATTTCTTTCTATTTTTTGGTAGAGATGGGGTCTCGCTCTTGCTCAGGCTGGTCTCGAACTCCTGAGCTCAGAACGATCCGCCCACCTCGGCCTCCCAGAGTGCTAGGATTACAGGCGTGAGCCACCGCGCCCGGCCTTCCACATGTTGTTAAGATCATGTGGTATTTGTCTTTCTGTGCCTGGCTTATTTCATTTAGCATAATGTCCTCCAGGTTCATCCGTGTTGTCACAAATGACAGAATTTCCCTCTCTTTTAAGAATGAATAGTATTCCGTTGTGTACATATGCCACAGTTGCTTTACCCATTCATCTGTGGATGGACACTTTGGTTGATCCCATATCTTGGCAATTGTAAATAATGCAATGAACATGAGTACAACTATCTCTTCTATATACTGATTTTATATCCTTAGGATATATACTCAGAAGTGGGGGTAGTACTAGCTTTGATCACTTAGTTAAGGCGGTATCTGCTAGGTTTGTTCACTGTAAAGTTACTGTTTTCACCTTTGTAATTAATAAGTAACTCGTGAGTACTTTCAGACTATATAAACCATGTAAATACCCTATTCCTCTTCAGTTTTCCCCCCATAGTTTTAGCATCCATTGATGATTCTTGTACATATCAATTATTATTAAGATGGTTACAAAATACAACTTTTCTAAATTATTCCTTCTGTGCTTATTAGTTGGCTGGGCTGGAGCTTTGGAGTTCGGTTTAGTGTGAGGACAGGGTGACAAGATCTGAAGACAGTGGTGAGAAAGTGATTACAGCAGTGAGCTGTGCAGTCTAGGCTGGCGAGGGAAGGCACTGAAACAAGGAGAGTGAAGGAGAATGGGGGGTCTCACTGCCATCAGTGAGAGTAATAGCCTTCGAGTAAGAGAATGAGCAATCAGGAAGGGCAGGAAGTTATGGTAAGAGGTGGGGGAATTGGAGTTTATGGGTAGAGCAGATCCTGGCTGGTGAAGTCTAGCAGGTTGCCGTGGATTCAGGAAACTGTTTAAGTGGAGAGAAGGTTTTCCATTAGGAGGAAGTGAAGGAATTTTAAGACTAGTGTTTTGAATAAATTACCGCGTGGATGTTGAATTGGCACAGCATGATGGGGTGACTAGAGGAGAAGTTTTAATGAATCAAGTGCCAAAGTCGTCCATTGAGCAGGGTCTGTAGTGAGTCCCCAGATGACAGTGCCAAGTGGATTAAAGAGCCAGATATCAAACACCCAAAAGGAAGTGTTTTGTAAGGAAATGAAGGAGCAATGATTTGGAAGTGGGGGTAGGAAATAAGAATAATACCATCTTATTAACCTCTCCCAGTGTTGATGGGCACTGAGAGATTGCAGCACCACCACCAGAGAGGACTTCAGACGTGGGGTGTCTGCTGAGCAGAGCCAGGCCTTCGGAGTTAAGGTGAAGAGCTGGAGAGGGATTTGAAGAGGAGGGAGAAGCATGGCTTTGGTACTGTGTGGACAGGCTCAAAGGGTGTAGAGGAAAGGGCAGTGTCTTAGGCCATTTGTACGGTTGTAACAAAGTACCTTAGGCTGGGTAATTAGTAAAGAAGAGGAATTTATTGCTCACAGTTCTGGAGGCTGGGAAGTCCAAGATAAGGCGCTGGCAGTTTCAGTGTCTGGGAAGGACTGCCCTCTGCTTCCAGGATGGCACCTCTCGGCTGTGTCCTCACATGGTGGAAGAGCGGAACAGAGCAGCCTGCTCCCTCACGCTCTCTTATAAGGGCCCTAATCTCGTCACCTCCTAAAGGCCCCACCTCTTAATACTATCATATTGGTGATTAAGTGTGAACATGAATTTTGGAGGCGGCACAAACATTCAAAGCACAGCCAGCAGTAGGACAGGTGGCCGAAGGGAAAAGAGTAAGAGAGCAGGGGACTCGGGCAGTCCTGGGATGAGAATACCCCGGTGCGTAATTGAAGATCCCAGGGTAAGGCATGGAAAGAACGGAGATAGGGTGGTTTGAGCTGATGTCAGGATTGTGTGTGGACCTTTAGGGCAGGAGTTGGTCCTTTTTCTGTAAAGTACCGGATAGTAGGTAAATATTTTTGGACATGTGGGTCTTACATGTCTTTGCTGTGCTTACTTGACTCTGCTGTGAGTCTGTGCAGCCATAGATAATCCATAATCGAATGAGAATGGCTATGTGCCAAGAAAGTTTCATTTATGGCCACTGGAATTCAAATTTCATACAAATTTCAAATTTTCACATGTCATCGGGTATTCTCCTTTTGATATCTCTTTCCCACCATCTAAAAACGTAACACTCATTTTTAGACTACAGTCTGTACAAAAAAAGCCATCAGGTCAGATTTGACCAGTTTGCTACCCCTGCTCTCAGAGTTGTAGGAGTTTGTGTGCTAAAACAGGGGCTTAAAATTCATTTTTAATCTTCCTAATTTCTGGATCTCCGAGTCTGTATCTTTTTCAATTCAGTTTGTCCAGATAATCTCTGGTCTCTTCTGGGGTGGGAGAGGTACGGGTGCCTGACTGAAAGGGACCTGGTCATTCAGGTGCTCCCACGACAAGGACCTCCAACCTTAGCTTCTTGCTCTCTGGTACCACTAAGCGAGCTCCCTTTAAGTCATCTAACAGTCCTGTTTGTTTTTCAAAATTTTCCTTTCAAAGTCCACCGAACTCTCTCAACTGCTTTTCATGTCTCTCCTCTGATGTCCTTGTTTTAGCAGAGATTTGGAAGGGAGAAGAAATAAGTGGGTGTAGTTAGCTTGCCATATCCTATTTTATTTTATTTCATTTCCCTTAATTCATTTCATTTTATTTTTTAATTTTATTTATTTATTGGTGATAGAGTCTCACTCTGTCGTACTAGGTAGAGTGCTCATCATAGCTCATTGCAACCTCAAACTCCTGGGCTTATGTGATCCTCCTGCCTCAGCTTCCCAAGTAGCTAGGACTATAGGTGCACACCATGGTGCCCGGCTAAGTTTTCTGTTTTTGGTAGAGATGGCGTCTTGCTGTTGCTCAGGCTGATCTCAAGCTCCTGAGCTCAAGCAATCCTCCTGCTTCGGCCTCCCAGAGTGCTGGGATATTACAGATATGAGCCACTGTGCCTGGCCATATCCTTTTATTTTAAAATGGGTAGCTGGTACTCCTAAATTATGAAAAGCCTCTACCACCTTTTTCTTTTTCTTGTATCTTCTTGACTATTGCTGTTGAATTTTGTGATGAAATTTTAATTATAGTAGATAGAAAAGTAGAATAAATATCAGTATTTGGCACCTGTAAGCCACTTTTATTTCTTCACTCCGAAGGCCAGCTTTTGGTCAATCATTGTCAACCTGCTTTTATTCGTGTCACATGAAACAGGAATGAAAATTGATGTTATTGATTCTATTTTAAATTACTTCTCACTGGTTCTGGTTGCTTAATAAAAGGTGAAGGGGTTTTTGTTTTTAATGTGATATTTTATTATCAAGCTAGACACTAATTTTAGAAATTTAAAATTCGTGTCTGAACCTTGTATAACTTGAGTCACATCAGAACGTTTTATTGTAAAAACAGAAAACATGTAGCTGTTTGAATCAATGGGCCATCCTCACTGACTTTTTGGTGGGAGTCACAAGCTGCCCTGTTCTTTGTCCGGCATACCGTCTTGTGATCCTTGGTACATGGCTCAGTAACAGTCATTTTTTGTTGTTGTTGCATTTTCCAACGTGTGTATACCATAACCATGTAAACTAAAAAATTTCAGTAGAGGAACTACATCTACCAAACATCACCTTGTGAGTCTACCATGCTCACCAAACGTTAGTCAGTTGAAGAGAGAAACGGATTAGTCAGTTTTGCTTCGGGAAAAATTTTAAAATGTTCTCATGGGAGACCTGTTTGAGGAAGTGATACCTGTATGAGAAATCATTGCAAATAGTGACAAGAGTAGGGAAGGGAGCAGGAATTCTGTGAGCCAAGATTACAGTCTGTGAAAGACGGGAGGAGGTGACTTGGAGGTTGACAGAGGCCAGTATAAGACCAGCAAGAGGTGGTTTGGCCAGAGGCCATGAGCCTCAAAAGAACGATACGTTTATTTAGGTTTTTAAGTGTTCCTTGTATTTTGGTTAGAGAAAATTTAGGCACTTGTTGAATATTTGTTGAGTTGAATACACTAAAAAACTCTTTCAAGTTGTTATGGTTTAAAAAGTTTGGCAGAATGTAAACCATGTCCTGTGATTGCTGCCTGTGGCTGCTTGCTAATGTGAAAAAGTTCTCTGGATTGAGTTTCACCTCTGCCACTTAAACCCTCACTGGTGAGAAAATGGACTGATGATATATAAGGCAGTGCTAATGAGAAAGTTCATAATGACACATTCTGATTCAAATTGCTGTGGATGAAGATAAAAACAGTCTCGTTATTTCTTTCCATCCTATTCAAGTAAGAATAGAAAAATCTTAATGAACCTCATTGAAGTCTAATTTACATGTAATAAAATGTACATAGTTAAAGTGTCTCATTCAGTGCAGTATGACAAATAAATACTCATGTAATCTTCTTAGCAATCAAGGTGTGGAACATTTATTTCTATCACCCTGCAGACTTCCCACACACTTCCCCTCCATCACATGTAGAAAACCACTGATCTACTTTTTGTCACATTTGTCTTTCTAAAATTTCACATAAATGGGATCGTATAGTATGTCTTCTTTTGATGATTTCTTAGACTTAGCACGATGTTTTTTAGATTCATCTATGTTGCTGAATTTCAGCAGTTTATTCATTTTATTACTGTCATTTGCATTGTTTCCAGTTTGGGGGTAATAGGAATGTTTGCGTGTAAGTATTTGTGTAGACATGTTATCATTTCTCTTAGATAAATGCGTAAGGGTGAGATTGCTGGGTCATATAATAAGCGTATGTTTAACTTTATCAGAAACTTTCAAACTGTTTTCCAGTTTTTATCATTTTAAATTCCCACCAACGATGTGTGAGAGTCCCATTTTCACCACATTGTTGTCAACCCTTGGTATTGTCAGCCTTTTTAATTTTAGCCATTCCAGTGGATATGTAGTGATATTTCACTATAGTTTTAATTTATAATAATCACTGGGGAAATAATATTGAATGCCATTCATGGGCTTATTGGCCCTTCATATATCTTTTTTGGTGAACTTCTTTTCAAGTGTTTTGCTCATTTTTATTGTTTATTGTATTGAGTTGTATGAGTTCTTCAAATATTCTAATACAAGTCCTATGTCAGATATATAGGTTATGAATATTTTCTTCCAGCAAGTGGCTTGAATTTTCTTTTCCTTAATGGTGTTTTCTAAAGAACAGAAGGTTTTATTTTTGGTTAAAAAGAAAAATCAAATTGCCCATTCTTTTCTGGTCATTGCTTCTTGTGTCCTGCCCAACCAATCTTTCCCTATCCCAAGGTTTTCTTCTAGACCAATGTTGTCAAACAGAATATCATGTGAGCTGGGTGGATGAGGTCACTCATGCCTATGATCCTAGCACTTTGAGAGGCCAAGGAAGAAAGATCACTTGGGGCAGAGCCCGTCTCTACAAACAGTAAAAAAAATTAGCTTGGCATGGTGGCATGTGCCTGCAGTAGTCCCAGCTGCTCAGGGGGCTGAAACAGGAGGATCCCTTTAACTCAGGAGTTTGAGGTCATAGTGAGCCATGATAAAACCACTTCACTCTAGCCTGGGCAACATAGCAAGATCCTGTCTCAAAAGAAAATGAGAAAGAGGAAAAGATCATGCAAGCCACATACGTAATTTAAAATTTTCTAGTAGCCATATTAAAACAAAAAACAGTTTAAGTTAATTTAAATGATATATTTAACTTAAACCAAAATATCTAAAATATTATCATTTATACATATAATTAGTATAAAAATTATTAATGAGGTATTTTACCTTTTTTTTTTTTTTTAAGAGAGGAAGTCGTGCTCTGTCGCCCAGGCTGGAGTGCAGTGCAGTGGTGCTATCACAGCTCACTGCAACCTCTAACTCCTGGGTTCGAGTGATCCTCCTGCCTCTGCTTCCCGAGTAGCTGGGTTATAGGTACTGGCCACCATACTCAGCTAATTTTCTTATATTTTTGTAGAGACAGGAGTCTTACCACATTGCCCAGGCTGGTCTCCAACTCCTGGGTTCAAGCAATCCTTCCACCTCAGCCTCCCAAAATGCTGGGATTGCAAGCATGAGCCACTGTCCCCAGCCTGCATTCTTTTTTTAAATACTAAATCTATGAAAGCCAGAAAATATTTTACACTTATAGCATATTTCACTTTGGGCTAGCCACAAAGTGATCAATAGCCACACATGGCTAATGGCTACTGTACTGAACAGGACAATTCTCGAAGTTTTATAGTTCCTGTTTTTTATTTAGGTCTATAATCTAATTTTTGCGAATGGTATGAAATGCAAGTAGAAATTTATTTTTTCTCCATATAGGTAACCAATTTCTGCACCAGTACCTCTTTGCAGTAAAATTATGTTGTACTTCTATCAAAAACCAATAGATCAGGCTGGGCTTGGTGGTTCATGCCTGTAATCCTAGCACTCTGGGAGGCCAAGGTGGGTGGATCGCTCAAGGTCAGGAGTTCGAGACCAGCCTAAGCAAGAGTGAGACTCCATCTCTACTAAAAAAAAATAGAAAGAAATTATCTGGACAACTAAATACACACACACACACACACACACACACACACACACACACACACTCTCTCTCTCTCTCTCTCTCTCTCTCTCTCTCTCTGTCTCTCTCTCTGTCTCTCTCTCTGTCTCTCTCTCTCTCTCTCGCCGGGCATGGTAGCGCATGCCTTTAGTCCCAGCTGCTCGGGAGGCTGAGGCAGAAAGATCGCTTGAGCCCAGGAGTTTGAGGTTGCTGTGAGCTAGGCTGATGCCATGGCACTCTAGCTCGGGCAACAGAGCCAGATTCTGTCTCAAAGAAAAAAAAAAACCAATAGATCATGTATGTGGGACTATTTTAGGACTCCATATCCTGTTTTTCTTCTTAGCTTTATAGTAGGCCTTTAAACCAGGTAGCATTAGTCTTCCAACTTTATCTTTTTAAAGATCATTTTTTCTCTTCCAGGTTCTTTTCATTTCCATGTAAAGTTTAGAATCATCTTGTCGATATCTACAGCAAAGCTGACGTGGATTTTGCTCATCATAGAGGATTGAAAGATGGCACCCCAAAAAGATATGCCTATATCCTAATCCCTGGAACCTGGAAATGTTACCTAATCCGAAGGGAAAAAAAAATGTGTGTTTGCAGGAGTAATTAAGTTAAGGATTTGGAAATGAGAAAATCACCCTGTTATTCAGGGAGGTATTAAATACAGATATCCTCATAAGATAGACACATGTAGGAAAAACTTATGACACACACAGAGAAGGCAACGTGAAGATGGAAGCAGAGATGAGGATGATGTGGCCACAAGCCAAGGTGGCTGAGGAAGGCAAGGAATGCCAACTGTCACCAGAAACTGAAGACGTAAGGAAGAATTCTCCTCTAAAGCCACTAGAGGGCGTGTTTGGCCTTTGCTGTTAACTTGATTTCGGACTTCTGGATTCTAGGACTCAGAAAATAAATTTCTTGTTTCACTAATTTGTGGTAGTTTGTTATGATACTATAGGAATCAAATAAACCCATTATAAAGCTGAGAGAGTTCCATTTTATTCCTAGTTATTTTTTCCCAAGAATTCAGTGTTAGATTTTATCAAATGCTCTTTCTGCATCAGTTGAAAAATGTTATTCCTCCCCACCCCCCATTATTTCGTTAGTGTGGTTATAACCTGTATCTGGGCACATGGTATTAATTTTAGCCCCACAGCTGTTACACTTAGCAACATCCATTCCTGAAAGTGTTGGGCCCTGACACGTGACAAATTGTAGATATGTCAGCATGAATCTTGCCCTGTATTTGCTAAAGAAATTTTAAAAAGTCGGCTGGGTGCCGTGGCTCATGCCTGTAATCCTAGCATGCTAGGAGGCCAAGGCGGGAGGATTGCTTGAGCTCAGGAGTTCAAGACCAGCCTGAGCAAGAGTGAGACCTCGTCTCTACTAAAAATAGAAAGAAATTGGCCAAACAACTAAAAATAGAAAAAATTAGCCAGGTATGGTGGCGCATGCCTGTAGTCCCAGCTACTCAGGAGGCTGAGGCAGGAGGATTGCTTGAGCCGAGGAATTTGAGGTTGTTGTGAGCTAGGCTGATGCCACGGCACTCGAGCCCGGACAAATTATTGATATTCTGTATCAAAAAAAAAAAAAAAAAAAAAAGCTTTAAAGTCATCAAGGAGTCTGCAGAATGAAACCCTATTTCAAAATACCTAAAAGGAAAAAAGAGTGATTAATGAAATTTGTCCTGAGTGGTTTTCTCTACAACAGGGCAATGCTAGAAACCCTGGGGTTCATTTTGGCCTTGAGAGATACTTCATTTGGTCTCTATAGTGTTTTCAAAGTTAGGAGATATTATATTGAAATGTTAGATATCATACTTCTCTTGAAAATTATGCAGATTTGGTGGCACTGCCCTGAATTCCAGGCACCCACGGGCCTGAGCTTTACAGCATCCCCTTACACAGAGAATATTCTTTTCATTTTACTGTGGCCCTATTATTCCTCATTGTTTTTAAACTTTGTACAGATTTGAGTTTGCAACTCCTGCTCCAGAACCTTTGTTGGGGCACATTGTAATGCCAAGGCATGTGTCACTGAGGGAAGGCTTAGGGAAGAGGAGGTGTCACGGCTACCGGGTCAACATAGTCATGTTCAAAGAAAACTCAGTGAAAATAACCTAAAGATAAAAAAGGATTTTCATGTAATTCATTACCAGTGAGTGAGACAGACTGATTGACTGACTTCTGGATAAAGATGGGACAAAGAAGCACTTAAAATATCAAAATTAAAACCCCAAACAACCTAAAAGAGAGCAGCAAAAAATCTCACTACTGCCACCAAAGAAAGAAAAAAGCACAACCTTATAATGTGACATTGGAGATGTGATAGCAAAGCAAATATACCAAGAGACATTATTGAAATGTGTGTCTCCAAACGTGCCTATGTCCACCCCAACCCTCCATCCACCCCTGTGAGGCATGTTGAGGAAAAAGATGACCAGACCAAATCCTGAGAATTCTTGCAAACATCCTCCAATTTGGAAAGGCATCAGTCAAGGAACCTTTACATTCCACCGTTGGACCTTACCAGAGGCAGGGAAGTTTGCCACCTTCTAGGATACTACGCTGGCCTGAGCAAATGAACCGAAGCTCACAGGGATGGGACGTTCCCTTGGCCAGGATGAGGGAGGACTTACAGGAATCGTGGACGTAATGGCTGAGTCCCCCCAGCAAGCTCTATACTCATCTCAGCTGAGTTCCACACACACCCCTTTCCTTCCACCTCTCCTTGTCCTGAAACCCTCAGTTCACAGAAAAAGTAAATAGAAAAAAAAATGCTCATCCCTAAAACTGAAGCTTATTCAGCCCTGTAATATGAATGGACTGTTACGGTAAGAAAAGGAGAATAAGATCTATAAACTGAAAGATCATACTATATTCTGGGGAAAAAAACTGATATGGAATCATTGACCCTGAGAGATAACCCAGATAAGGATATTAAAGGACACTTTAATGATAAAGAATTCTTCAGGCATCTGAACAGAAAAATCAAGTCATCTACAAGGGAAAAATTACATAGAATTCAGATCTTTCCACAGAAATCTACTGTGTCAAAAAATCACTGAAGCAATTGCCTTCTTTTCTGTTGAGTTTTGAAGGAAGGTGCAAATTTAAAATACCCAACTCAGTTTTCATTTATGTATAGATAAAAACAAGTCTTCTCAAACATTATAGTACTGTGTAAGCGCTCCTTAAGAAAATGACTTGAAGTTAGTCCATCAATAAGTAAATAAAAATTGAAGAGTGGATGAGTTACAGTGAATATCAAATTCATTTAAATACAGGATTAAGACTGAACATCTGAGGAAAATAAGGTTGCAGAGCAACTGCAAATGTTCTAATTGCTAGTAAGCCAACAGTACATAAGCAATGGAAATTGAGAAGTGGAGGGTTAAGGTAGGTGGAAGTGTAAGACTCTGATCTCATCTTTTAGAGCTGTGCTACTTACTGTCTGAAACACACGTAGTAAACTCATACCTTTTGTAACCTTTTTACTTAATGGGGAACGTAAGTCTTGTAGGGGAGAAAGCAATCACTGGAGATCGGCTTCAGTTTCTCTTTCTTAAATAACACTGAAACTTTTTAAATTAGTTAAAATATACATAGTCCATAATTATAAAATTCTGCCTAAGCTTTCTGTGCCTTCATTTCTTCAGCCATAAGGCGGGAATAAGGGTATTTCTTCTAGTGATAGAGAAAAAGAAAATTCCACCAAGCAAAACCCCTCCCCATGAATAACCCCCCTGTGTAACTGCTAAAGTGCTGCCCCTCTTGCTTCTGTGAACTGCTTGCAGCACCTTCTGCCATGATAAGACAAGACAGGAAGAAATTCCATAAAAACTCCATGTCAGGAACTGGGGTCGCTCGAGACCCTGCCCCACTGAAGAATAACCACATTGCAACTGTGCCTTACACCCTCCCTAAGACAAAATATATAAAAGACTGCTACACTCTCTGTTCTCGGCTCAAAATTTGGTGACAAGCCCCGTCTGAACCCACCGGAGTAAATAAACCTTTTCGTGCCATTCGGTTCCTTCTGGGTCAGCTCTACTTTAACACGAGGGCTGTGGTGAGGATTAAATTTATTCACCTGCGAAGTGCTTAGTGCCTGGCTCAGAAGCAGTCGTCACACTTAGACTGCCTTCGCTTCAGCACTGCACGCCAAGGAGGCAAGTTAGTTTGGCCTATCGAGCTGTTCTCCCAGCATGTGTCATGTTTTTCATTTACGATACTGGTGGCGACTCAAGCGAGCAGTCTCGGATACGGAGCTTCGGGCTGGTTCGGGTCTACCTGCGTCAGCTCTGCACCTGGGCGACCTTGGCTTTGCCCACACAGATGACTAAGTCGGCCGGGACGCTGGGTGTCTGTTCTCTTCCTCCGCCCCCGGCTGCCGACCCGCAGCTCCCCGGCGGGGCCTCCTGCTATGTGACGCCCCCCCGCCAGGGGCCCTAGCGCCCTCCTAGCGGACACGCGCCGTTCCGGCTCCCGGGCTCCGCCTGTGCACGATCTTCTCAGCGCAGCCGTCCTCTGATGCCTACGAGCATTTGCCGTTTGTCACTCAGCCCGTCGGTAACGCCCCGAGCCTTGATTTAGACGCGTTTGGGGCGTACTTTGGTCTCTCTCCTGGCAGGCGGTCGCGCGGACGGACGGGTGGGACAGCCGAGCTCCCAGCGCAGCGCTGCGCGGTCCCTGGTGCACGGGGCACTTCCCCGGGTCACGGTCATGGCTGCGGAGGCGGCGCGCCTGGGTGGCCGTGCCTGAGTTCTGGGGGTCTTCGCCCCGCAGGGTAGGTACTGAGCGCTCGTGCGGAGCTGTGTGGCGGGCTGGAGGCGGCAGGGGGCGGCATTGCCGCGCTGCGGGGACGGTCCCCGGGTCGGTGCCGCGGGAGGGTGTGCCGCTGACGTGCCGTGTATGTGACGGGGTCTCTGGAGCTCCACGGGACAAAGTGTGAAACTTCAATAAATTGTCACCAGGCGTGCGGAGCCGACTTTAACCGAAAACGCTGTCGGGTAGAATGCCCCTTATCGGAATCTTCACGTACGTCCGCTTTGCGGTTAATGGACTCGATTTTTGAAATCCGGCACTCTAACCTCGCCAAATAGCCAGAAAAAGAAAGTCTTCTCAAAGTAATAATGTCCGTCTGGGCGCGGTGGCTCACGCCTGTAATCCGAGCACTCTGGAAGGCCGAGGCGGGCGGACCGTTTGAGCTCCGGAGTTCGAGACCAGCCTGAACAAGAGCGAGACCCCGTCTCTACTAAAAAAAAAAATAGAAATTATCTGGACAACTGAAAAATACATAGAAAAAATTAACCGGGCATGGTAACGTGTGCCTGTAGTCCCAGCTACTCGGGAGGCTGAGGCAGGGGGATGGCTTCAGCCCAGGAGTTTGAGGTTGCTGTGAGCTAGGCTGACGCCACGGCACTCTAGCCCTACCAACAGAGCGAGACTGTCTCAAAAAAAAAGGTAACAGTGTGACTTAATTGTGGATGTTTGTTTATATCCATTATGGAAAATATGATTATTTTGATGTTTTAATGTATGTACTCTATCAGATAATAGTCTTAAAAGCATTTAAAAAGTGGGCTCCTAAAAATTTCCAGATTGTGGTAACTGATAATGCACCTTAGGTTATTTGGTCCCCGCGTCCAGCTTGGAATCTTCGCTTTGTGACTTGTGTGCTTCTGCTTTCTTAGAAGGAAAATCCAATGTTTTTATTGATACTTGATGGATAAGGTTTGAATATTCTAATTTTGGTTTATTTGAGGGGGGTCAGATAAGTAGTTAAACTTAATCACAATTTACTTGTTTTATTTTGAAGTAGAAAATTTTGCATTTGCCTAATAACTCTTACTAGGCAATAGATAAGGTAAAAATAGTCTGCTCCTCTTTTTAAAGTACTTTTTCTATTGAGCTATAAAATGCATGTAAAAAAGCATATAAAATTATCAGTCCTAAGTATATAGCTTGATGAATTTTTACATGTATGTATACCTGTGTAACCACAACCTAGATCAAAATAGACAATGTCACATCCATCCAGAAAGAAATATTCCCTGATATACCTTCTGGTGAGTATTTCCCCTACAAGGTAACACTCTTTTGATTCCATCACTGCTGTAGATTAATTAATTTTGTCTATTCTTGAACTTTAAGTGTAACCAGACAGTATGTGCTTGCTTGTGTTTGGCTTCTTCACTTAGCATAAATTTTCGAGGTTCATCCATGTTGATGCGTGTATCAATAATTCTTAATTTTGGCCGGGCGCAGTGGCTCAAGCTTGTAATCCTAGCTCTCTGGGAGGCCGAGGCGGGCGGATTGTTTGAGCTCAGGAGTTCGAGACCAGCCTGAGCAAGAGTGAGACCCTGTCTCTACTAAAAAAAAAAAAAAAAAAAAAATAGAAAGAAAGAAATCGGACAGCTAAAAATATATAGAAAAATTAGCCGGGCATGGTGGTGCATGCCTGTAGTCCCAGCTACTCGGGAAGCTGAGGCAGGAGGATCGCTTGAGCCCAGGAGTCTGAGGTTGCTGTGAGCTAGGCTGACGCCACGGCACTCACTCTAGCCAGGGCAAAAGAGTGAGAATCTGTCTCAAAGAAAAAAAAATAATAATAATAATTCTTAATTTTTTCTGTGTGGTAGTCCATTATTATATAAACATTCTCTAATAAAAGACAGATAATAAGTAGTAGAGCAAGCATTTAGTCACTTGGATTATAAAGGCCAGGCTGCCTGCCCTTTGTGATAGTTACAGCTCATTTTTTCTTAGTCGATCCATTACCTGGTAACAATGTGGAGCATCATTCTGAGAGATGTGACATAGTCCCATTACCTTTATGAGGTCAGAAAATCTAGCATTGATGCAAATTTACTATGAGCAAACACATCAGAAACTTCCATGTGATAATGGGACTTTATAATGAGAATTTTAATTGGATTATGTTCCCACTCTTAGAACATTATTTAACCTTAATTACCTTCCTAATGGTCCTATCTCCAAAGACACTCACACAGGGTGTTGGGGCTTCACCATTTGAACTTGGGGGGATATAATTTATTCTGTAACACTGAATTTTCTAGAAATGCATACAGTAGTAAAATGTTGAAGCTAAATAGAAGCTGCTCTCTAGTGTTCATGCTCTACTGTCTCTCATTCTTTGCTATATATTTTGTAAGAATAATAGTAGCAGTATTTATAATGCCATTAGTTTAGTTTAGCTCCTACTTGAGATTTTGAGAGCCTGTGTGAAACAGAGCTGTCTTGTTAAATCTGTCTGCACTTCTTTGAAGTATAGTGAGTGTCATACACTTTAATGGTAACATCTTGTCACATTCAAAGAGATGTTAAAAACTGCAGTCTAGAAAATTGCTTTTAAATGGCCGGGGAAGGATATTCATATTCTCAGAGGGCACAATGTAGAACATAAGGACCTGTGATTCACTGTGAGCTTTTAAAATCTACAATGTACAGGAAAATTATTGATTTTTCTGACTTTTCTCTGAGAGTATTAAAATAATACAAATGCAAAACTAGTCTTTGTAAAATCATAAATTATAAATTTCACCAGTGCTCTTTAGGGAGTCACTCTGGTCCGTAGCACTTTCGAAATCCCTCATAAGATTTCAAGAAACCCTAGGGGGGTGAAATGTTTCTTAATTAGGTCCTGATTCTGCCCTCTTTATTGTTTTCAGAGGCACTGGCTCTGTCCTCTATCAGGAGTTCATGACGTTCCCACTAAAGATAGGGTCCCCTGGCAGAATGTGTTGCAAGAGATGAATGAAACAAAGACACAGAAACAGAAGTAATATTTAAGAAAGCGGGGAAATCGGGGGACCACCGGCACTCTGGTGCCAAGGTGGCGATGACTGAAACCCAGCACTTGCTTTTTATTCTCTTTGCCATGCTGCAAAATACAATGATCTCATGTGAAAAAAATCACAGGATACAATGATCAAAGGTTTTGGGGCTCCCCCCAAAATCACAAGATGTCCTAGCTAATTTCCTTCTCCTTTCTAGAAGTGAAAAACACACAATTCTTCAGTAGGTACAATCCTTTTTATCAAGGTAAACTAACTCATTTTATCCCAAGCTCAAGCTATGTACATGGATATCAATCTCTAACTTTAGTAGCTGTGACCCATTTAATCAAGGAACAAAGAAACCACGTGATTTCCACTGGGAGACTGGTTTTATATTAACTGAGGCATTGTTGAAAGGGAGAGAAGGAACTTGTACCAG